>JAPDNY010000606.1:0-30559 GCA_029375565.1 Gekko gecko
TTCCGCTGCTCATTGGTGTGTTTAAATGTCGCCAGACACTCCACCTTTGGCAGTGACGGAGGAGGGCGCCCCGGGGTAATCGAAATTTTGGGGGGCACCCCCCAGTCGCCCCAACAATAGTGCCCAGAGGTCCCCCTCGTCGAGGCGAGTCCGCTGAGGGGGCTCACCGATACCCCGAAAATGAAACCATGTGCCGCTTGGGTGTACTACCTTGCAGGGTCGGCGTAGGCTAAAATCGACAAAACAGCTCCTACAGCCCCCAAATCGCACGTGCCGCCCTCGGGACACTCCCCCTGACCCTCTCCTAGAAGGCTGGGGTCCTCTACACCACGGCGCACACTGCGGGACCTGCGTTTCGTTTATTGCAATTTCCCATGATTTATTTCACTTCACACAGAAGGGAAAGAGGGTGGGCATGAAACACAATAGTGGCTACATTTTTCTCATTATATTGTCCCTGTCTCAAAATACATGTGCTGGTATTTGGGGTGTGTGTGCAGTATCAAGCATGTCATTTCTCTCCTTCACACATTGTGGGAGTGGGTTCTGATCAATGGGGACCCTAAAATGCCTCGTGCTATTATGCACAACAATCATATGTGATTAACCTTTTTCACCAGAGACACCGGAATATTGCTATAAATGGTCAGTGTGCTTAAACATTCTCATATCTTAAATAAAACAGGTTTTTAAAACTAGTGACACATTTTGAGTGAAATCAGTGGAGAGATATAAAAATCCCCCCTCCCAATCTTTTTTTAAAATGATGCAATTTTCCTGTTTTTCGCTTGCTAGGCATATCCTGTTTTTAGGCTGGAGCAGCAATGATGTCATCTTCCTGTTTGTCCGGTTACTCCTCGAATGCCAGATATCTTCATAGATAAACCAAACACCCCAACTTTGGCTGGGAGTGGGGTGCCACGGAACTTCTGGGAAAAAACCTCCCACCCATTCTGGAGTTTTGACAAGTGCTTGAGAGTAGTTTTGGATTGGCTGACTGCCACAGCTCAAAACTTCCCGGGGCTAGAAAACAGCCTAGAGTTGGGCTAGGGAATCTTCGCTCCGCCCCCCTTGGAGCTGTTTCTTCTGTCAGGTGCACAGAAGCTAGCTGTCTTCCCTCCCACACTGACTGCCTGGGAAACTCTTTTTGCTTTTAAGGGCATTTTTGCCCAGAAAGAGCTTTTCTCTGGTTTTGCACACTGTAGCCCCTTAGCACTAAGGATGGAAACCGGGGTGTGGGGGGAATTTTCCTGCCTTGCATGCTTTTTGACTTGAGTTGGGGGCACGGGGGGGATCTGGAGACTGGCATTTCCCTATGTTTTTCTGGGTAGTGAGGCTGGTTGTCTTTCCTTGTCTTTTCAGGGTTCTCTGGAGGCTACTCTTAGTGCTCTCTCTCTCTCTGCTTGCTTTCAAATTAACACTACTTTCTATGGGTTAAAATTGTTGCTGAGATGTTAAAGGGGATGTCTGTCTCTCTTTATTCCCCTGTTCTTTCCCTTCTGCTTCAAGCTGCCGCTTGCGATGTGTGTGCCTGAGGTGGGGGTGGGGTGGGACGTTTGCAGAAAGAGAGAGAGAGAGAGCAGGCTTTAGAGATTCTCTCTCTCTCTTTGACCTGTCTCTTTACCTATTCCCATGACAAGTGCAGCGAGCCATTTCCCACTTTTCAAAAAGGACACTTTTCCCCTTTGCAGCAAACTGGCTGCTCTTGCTCTCAGGGGGGGGCTTGCAAGGGGTGGAAAATCAGCTGGGTGTGTGTGTGTGTGTGTGTGTGTGTGTGTGTGTGTGTGAGACTCCTCAGGCCCTGGGGAGTCTGCCACTAAACAACAGAGATACACAACCCAAAGGAGAAAAAGGGGATGTTGCTGTGCCCAATTTCTCAGTCTGCAAAATGTTGCTTTTTTTTTTTGTTAGTAGATATGCGTTAGAATGACAATAGTCTCTGCTTTTCACAGGGGGGGGGCAGGGGGGGGCATGGTGATTTCCAGCTCTCCTTTTCAAGCTGAGGAGAAAACTTTTCTCTCTTTTTCTTGCCGTGGCCTGAGCCTCCAGCGTGAGAAAGGCCAAGCGGGGAGTTCGGATCCTCACCATAACACACATTTCATGCACATGTTAAAAATAAATGAGTAAATAAACTGCACACGTGCTTCCCTTTGAAATTCTCTCTATACGCCTGAGCTTTGCACCAAGCTTCACAGCAATGGGGGGGGGCACAGTGATTTCAGTCTCATACCTTTTTCAAAGCAGGAGTGGAAATCTCCCTTTCTCTTGCCTGTCTGAGTTTCCAGTGAGAGAGAACTGGGGGGATGTTCTGAAGAAACTTACCACCAAACACACTCACCTCTGATAACACTTTGTTAAAAAAACAAACTTGTACTGCCTGCTCCCTCTGGGATATTCTCTCTCTGCTTTACTGCCCCCACAGCCTCGGGGTTTTTGCACCAGGCAGCAACAACACAATGGCTGCCATTGCACCAGACTCCTTCTCCCCACTGCAAACCCCCCTGCTGCTAACAGCCTCTCATAGCACAGCCTCCCTCCATGCCCTTCCTGGGCTGACACTGGCAGCCATCACACTTACATCCCTGTCTTTGAAGCATAGCCCCCCTTCGCGGAGGCGTGGCTTCCCGCAGAGGTTGGGGAGCAGCTGTCAAGCGTTTCTCGGTCCCTGAATAAAGAGAAGTGTATATACCTCCTATTACTTTCAGTATAAGGCAGCTTCATATGTTCATATATTCAACATAGATACGCACCTAGCATGATGTAGTGCTCCAATGGCCTGAGGCATGCTGAGGTAACTCACTCAGCAGCATCAAGGCAGTGACCTTGTACCTTCATGGGTACTCTGCCGATTTCTCCACAAGCGCTGCTCCATAGCTTGCCTTCCTTTTGCATCGATGGTGACGGTGTCGATCTCACACAAACTGCGGCACGTGCAGCAGTTTGTGTGAAATTGACACGTACCATCGATGCAAAAGGGAAGAGCAAGCATGGAGCAGCGCTTGTGGGAAATCGGCCAGAGTACCCATAGTACAAGATACTACTTTAATGCTGCTGGGAGTGAGTTACTCAACATGCCTAGACATTGGGGCACTACATCATTCTAAATGTGTATCTATGTTGAATATATGAACATATGAAACTGCCTTATACTGAAAGTAGTAATAGGGTATACACTTCTTTTATTCAGAGACCGGAAACGTTTGACAGCTGCCCCCATCCCTCTGCGGGAAGCCACGCTTCCGCTAAGGGGGGCTATGCTTCAAAAACAGGGATGGGCAAGATGGCCGCCAGTGTCAGCCCAGAAGGGAATGGAGGAGGCTGTGCTATGGGGCTGTTAGCAGCAGGGGGTTTGCAGTGGGGAGAAGGAGTCTGGTACAATGGCAGCCATTTGTGTTGTTGTGCTTGGTGCAAAAACTTCAGGCTGTGGGGGCAGTAAAGCAGAGAGAGAATATCCAGAGGGGAGCAAGTGTACAAGTTTGTTTTTTTAACAAAGTGTTGTTGAAAAAGTGTGTTTGGTGTAAGTTTTCAGAACATCCCCCAGTTCTCTCTCACTGGAAACTCAGACAGGCAAGAAAGGGGGGAGATTTCCACTCCCTGCTTGAAAAAAGGGAGAGCTGAAATCACTATGCTCCCCCCCCCTATTGTTGTGCTTGGTGCAAAAACTTCAGGCGATAGAGAGAATTTCCAAGGGAAGCATGTGTGCAGTTTATTTATTTATTTATTTTTAACATGTGCTGAAATGTGTGTTTGGTGTAGGTTTCAAACTTTGCCGGCGCTCTCACGCTGGAGGCTCAGGCTGGCAAGAAAAGAAGAAAAAGTTTTCTCCTCTGCTTGAAAAAGGAGAGCTGAAATCACCATGCCCCCCCTTCACCCCCCCCCCAAGAAAAGGAAAGACTATTGATTCTAACGTATATCTACTAACAAAAAAAAAAAGCACATTTTGCAGACTGTGAAAATTGGGCACAACAACATCCCTTTTTTCCTTTGGGTTGTGTGTATCTCTGTGTTTAGTGCAGACTCCCCAGGGTCTGAGAAGTCTCACACACACACACACACACACACACACACACACACACACACACCCAGCTGATTTCCACTCTTTGCAAGCCCCCCCCCCGAGAGCAAAGGCAACCAGTTTGCTGCAAAGGGGGAAAAGTGTCCTTTTTAAAAAGTGAAATGGCTGCTGCATATCACAGGAATAGGTAAAGAGCAAATAAAGAGAGAGAGAGAATCTCTAAAGCCTGCTCTCTCTCTCTCTCTTTCTGCAAACGTCCCCCCACCCCCACCCCCAAGGTACACACATCGCAAAAAACAGCTTGATTGAAGCAAAGGGAAAGAACAAATAAAGAGCAGACATCCCCTTTAACATCTCAGCAACAATTTTAACCCATAGAAAGTAGTGTTAATTTGAAAGCAAGCAGAGAGAGAGAGAGATTGCACTAGAGAATCTCAAGCCATGAAAAAAAAAAAGACAACCAGCTCACTTACCCAGAAAAACATAGGGAATGCCAGTCTCCAGTTCCCCCCCCCGTGCCCCCAACTCAAGTTAAAGCATGCAAGCAGGAAATTCCCCCACACCCCGGTTTCAATCCTTTTTAAAAGAAATACAGTGTGCAAAACCAGAGAAAACTCTTCTGGGCAAAAATGCCCTTAAAAGCAAAAAGTTTTTCCAGGCAGTTGTGTGTAGGAGGGAAGACAGCAAGCTTCTGTACTCTGACAGAAGAAACAGCTCCAAGGGGGGCGGAGCGAAGATTCCTAGCCCAATCCTAGGCTGTTTTCAGCCCCGGGAAGTTTTGAGCTGTGGCAGTCAGCCAATCCAAAAACTACTCAAGCACTTGTCAAAACTCTGAATGGGTGGAGGTTTTTTCCCAGAAGTTCCGTACACACCCCACTCCCAGCCAAAGTTGGGGTGTTTGGTTTATCTATGAAGATATCTGGCATTAGAGGTAACCGGACAAACAGGAAGATGACATCATTGCTGCTCCAACCTAAAAACAGGATATGCCTAGTGCGAAAAACAGGAAAATTGCATCATTTTAAAAAGATTGGAGGGGGGATTTTTATATCTCTCCACTGATTTCACTCAAAATGTGTGTCACAGTTTTAAAAACCTGTTTTATTTAAGATATGAGAATGTTTAAGCACACTGACCATTTATAGCAATATTCCGTGTCTCTGGTGAAAAAAGGTTAATCACATATGATTGTGGCATAATAGCACGAGGCATTTTAGGGTCCCCATTGATCAGAACCCACCCACAATGTGTGAAGGAGAGAATGACATCGATACTGCACACACACCCCAAATACCAGCACATGTATTTTGAGACAGGGACAATATAATGAGAAAATGTGGCCACTATTGTGTTCATGCCCACCCTCTTTCCCTTCTGTGTGAAGTGAAATAAATCATAGGGGAATTGCAATAAACGAAACGCAGGTCCCGCAGTGTGCGCCGTGGTATAGAGGACCCCAGCCTTCTAGGAGAGGTCAGGGGGAGTGTCCCGAGGCGGCACGTGCGATTTGGGGGCTGTAGGAGCTGTTTTGTCGATTTTAGCCTACGCCGACCCTGCAAGGTAGTACACCCAAGCGGCACATGGTTTCATTTCGGGGTATCGAGTGACCCCTCAGCGGACTCGCCTCGACGAGGGGGACCTCTGGGCACTATTATTGGGGCGACTGGGGGTACCCCCAAAATTTCGATTTTGGGGCGCCCTCCTCCGTCACGCGGTGGAGTGTCTGGCGACATTTAAACACACCAATGAGCAGCGGAAGGGGGTGGTTCCAGGGTAACAGAGATAAAAGGGGCAGCCCGCGCTGCACACCTGTCCACGCTTTCTTCAAAAAGCTACCCCTCTCATATAACTCCAAACCCCGCAAAGCGCCAGATCGCTAAACTCTTTCTCAATTCTCTGTGGGGTAAATTTGCACAGAGAACAAACTTGCCAACCACCGAAATCGTGAAAGACACAGATCGCTTTTTTGAGCTGCTATTTTCAGACAATTACGAGGTTGCCTGTTGCAGTTTCATCAGCGAGGATGCTGCCTGCGTATCTTGGAAACACGCTAGGGACCGTGTGACATCTCCCGGCTACACGAATGTGTACATAGCAGCTTTCACCACCGCTTATGCGAGGCTGGAGCTCTACAATTTGCTCGACCGGTTAGGGCAGCGTTGTTTATATCATGACACCGACTCTGTGATATTTGTGAGCCATCCTGGCGACTGGAACCCCCACTGGGAGATTATTTAGGGGAGCTGACGAGTGAAGTCCCTGCGGGGCAGCATATAAAGGAGTTTGTTTCTGCAGGCCCAAAGACTTATGGCTACAGGCTGTCAGGAGGGGAGGCATGTCTGAAAGTAAAGGGCATTACACTGAATGCTGCTAATAGGGAAAAGATCCATTTTGACAGTTTGAAGGATTTGGTTTTCACACACGTTTCTGGTTCTGTGCCTGGTGAGATCACGGTGAGTCACCGGGGCATCGTTAGAGACAAAAAGAACTTTGTCATTAAAACAAAAAATCTTAAAAAACTCAGAAGGTGGTTTACGACAAGCGTGTGCTCAGAGAGGGTTTTAAGAGCGTGCCCTACGGCTACTGAAATGGATACAAGGTGGCGCCACCCTTTCTCGGCCATCCTTGCGGGCCCCAGCAATTGTGGGAAAAGTTATTTTATAAAAAGCCTGCTTGTGAATGCAAATTCTACACTTTCTGTCATGCCTGATAATATTGTGTGGTTTTATGCATGCTGGCAACCGTTGTATGAAGAATTGCTCAGACGTTATTCCTTTATAAAGTTTGTAGAGGGTTTGCCCTCAAACTTGAATGATGATGGGTTGTTACCTTGTAATAAAAAAAACCTCGTTGTGGTGGATGATTTGATGGCGTGTGCTTCTGATAGCGGTGAAATCGAAAATGCTTTCACCAAATATGTTCACCACAGAAATCTAAGTATTATTTACATTGTGCAGAATCTATTCTGCCAAGGCAAGAGCAGCAGAACTATCAACCTGAATACCAAGTACATGGTGTTATTTAAAAACCCACGAGATAAATTACAAATAGTGACTCTGGCCAGGCAGATGTACCCAGGGAAAGCTGCCTTTTTTATGGAGGCTTATGAGGATGCCACAGGGAAGCCCTACGGGTACCTGGTAGTGGATTTAAACGCGACCACACCAGAGTCCTACAGGCTGCGCACCGGCATGTTCCCCCTGACCTCCCAGTTTGCTATGTTATTAAAAAAACAGCCGGGGGGATTAAAAGACGCTGATACACAACGCCTTAGAGCTTTTAAGAAGAGGGTGCCTGCCACAACGGAAGCATGTCGGCCTGCTTAAAAAGAAACGGGACTCTCCTGAAACTCGTCTCAAAATCTCCCCTCGCCTGAGGAAAGCTATTTTGTGCGCCGCTCCAAATGATCTAATCAAGGCTATTGGGGAGATAGCTCTAAACGCACTAAAAGGCGTCATCCCTCTGTCACAGCGCCAGAAGACAGTCCTGCGAAAAAACGTACAGTCATCAAATCTCTGAGCAGCTCCAAAATCCCTCTGACAAGAGAAGAAGAAGCTGGTGAGGCAACAGGGCGGTTTTATCGGCTCCCTGTTGGGCTTTGCTCTGCCCCTGATTACCAGTTTTTTAACCCCTTCCTGATGGAGCATGCGGAGAAAATGTATCTGGTCCCTAGCCAGCAATTAGAACGCCTAACCATTCCACGTCCCCCAGAGGGTGAACCCATCAGGCACACGGCCGTACACTCTCTAGACAGGGAGATGAAAACTGTTCTAGAGAGAGGGGACTTGTCTGAATATGAGAAAGCCAAACTGTACGGCTCTCTCCTTCAGAAATATCTAACACATGTCAGAATCGGGGAGGAAGAGAAAACCAAGTTGAATCTGTATCTCCCGCAACCGGCATCAATGACAGACCCCGATGAAAAGAATGCACCTGGATTTGAAGAGGTGCTAGAGAATCTGCCACGCCGATACAGGAACAATGCTCGTGTGCTGTTAAAGAAAATGAATCAAAACAGAGAAATTGCCTCTTGGGATGAAAGGGGAACTTTTCTTTATAGAGGGGCCCCAGTCGCCGGAAGCAACCTGCAGGACCTCGTCAAGGCAATTACTCAGACGCACCCTCCTTCTTCTGCCTCACAGCCTAAAGGCATGGATGTATTTATGACGGCTCTGGCTGAACTCAATGTCCCCTCATCGGTCGCTGGCAACCTGACTACTAGAAAAATGTTAGAAGACTTGAAAAGCCCTCAGCCACCCATTTTAAAGCGCACACCTGTTATTTCTTCTAAAAAACAAAAGCTTTCACCCCTCCCTGTTTCCTCTAAAAGAAAAAAACATAGAGTGTCAAAGTGGTTGACTAATGAAAAATAAATTCTTTGAAATGCAAACCTTTGTCTCTGAGTGATTTTTGAAAAAGGTACATTTACCCGTATTAAGATTCCAACAACCTTTTATTAGGGGCACAAGAAACACAGGTTTGGGCAGGTGTGTACATATTTGGTAAAGTCCATGAATTCTTCCGGGTGCTTTTCACAAAACTCATGACCATTCTGTCATTTTGCTCGGGGTTGGGGGAATACATCTTCACGATCGCATGAAAGGGGATGCCTCTGCAGCGGTGATGGAGAAAAAACAGGCAATGATGGCCACAGGTGGTCGATGCCGGTCCTTGGAGCCTCTTCCGATGAAAATGAATCTCCTCAGAATTTTGTTTAAAAAATCCATAATAGTTGGGGGAAAGAGATAGCTAGAGGGCGCATTCCCGTAAGAGTCGAAAAACTCTGAGGTGCTATGGTCCGGGAGGTAGATCGCCAGCCAGTGTTCCCCGGGGAGGTTGTGGGGGTGCGTGTTTACCACTAAAGAGATGGGTCTCCGGGTCACTGCTTTGGTGGGGAGCCAATCGCTGGGGAAGACTCCCAGGAAGGTTTTCCGGGTGTGAGGGCTGTCAAGCAAGCCGCGTGATAACTGGATCGTGTCCATGCTACATGTAGTCAAAGAGCACGTTGCGGTTGTGGTTGATCTCGATGACGTTGTCAAACACTCCGTACACGATCAAATTCACAGTATGGGGCAGAGCCGCTGCAAAACGTATCTCTGCTCTCAGGTTCCCCGTTTTGATCAGGGAGTAATGGTCTCCGCACTCCTGGTCAGGAGAGAGGTCAAAAGCAAACAGGGTGTACCCTACCCGGTAGCCGTCACGGTCTATTAGGAGGGGTCTATCCTGCAGGTGCTTTCCCGCAGTTTGCACAAGGCTCATGTATTCTCTCACGTTGTTTTTCACTGCAAAGTCAGGCTGGAAGGGCTTGGAGGGGACCTGCTCTCCATCCACGTACAGAGCTACAAAGTTAATGTTGTAATGCTTAAAGTTAAAAGGGTTTTGGTGTAACTGCCGCTGAAAGCATCATTGTCCACCAAACCCATGACCACCATTTTGGGGAGCTGACCCAAAAACAGGTTGTCTTGATTGCTCACACGTGCACCGGCTGGAATACTGAACACCTTCATGCCAACACGGTCCACGGGGTATTTTGCTGTTGATGTCAGCAGAGCTTCGGCATGAGCCAGTCGGACGCTGGGGGCAACTTTCACCCTTTTCACAAAGAGAGAGGCTGAATCCAGGTGAAGCTTAAACTGTGCTCCCGCAGCCTCCCCACTCATCAGGCAGAAAGTGTCTTTGTTACGTGTTAATCTGATTTTCACATCTACCCCATTTAAGAGCAGTTTTTCTTGAAAAATAGGTCTGCGTGGAGGTGCCCTAAGAGGTCTACCATCCTGCTCCCTGCGGTCAGCTTCGCTCTCATGCCAAACCCCGAGTTGGGGGCATCCTGTTTGACGGTGTTGTCCAGCTGCCCCGGTGTATCCTTATAAAAGCCCCCTGCGGAAAATTGGGTCGCTAGGGTTTCCCCGCTGTAGTTGAGCATTGTTTCAATCATCGCCCTGTAGGGATAGCAATTGTTACTCTGGCTGATCAGGCGGTCTCCCAGGGTCACGTCCAGTTGGCTGAAGATGGTGGCGATAGGGTAGTTCACCAGCGTCACTCTTGTGTCCTCGCCAATGTCTGTGCCATCTTCTCGAGTAATTTTACATTTCACATACAAGAGGGTATTATTTAAATCGAGGTAATCTTCCCCATTCCCGGCTATGAAAAACTCTAGAGGTGCCGATCCTGCAAGGGCTGAAAGGGGTGGGACTTCGATATACAAGCTCTTCTCGATGCTGGTCTGCGTCGGGCTATCTGGAAAAGGTCCAGCTCAGACTTTACGCACTCTTCCGAGCTACAGTGGATGAAAGCCATGGCTGTTTATAGTACGTCCTTTAGCCCTCGGCGGAGTTGCTTCTTCTTGTTGTTCTTTCCTCTCCCCTTCCTCACGGTTCTCTGCTTCGTAGTGCCCCCGTGGCTCCTTTTAACAGGACTTGGGGGCCCTTGCGCATGGTTGACCGTTTTCTTTTAAGACCACCCCTTCTTTTAAGATACAGGAAGCCCGACCCTTCCTGGGGTCCGAGTTTATTCATAACTCTGTTGGTCACGCGGCTCACGACATCTTGAGCAATATTGCGGGCGGCTGATTTCAAATGCGGCTTGACAATGTCTACCCCTTTTCTAAAAAGTGGCACGGCCATTCGAAAAAGCCGTCGGAAAATACCTCCCACCCCCGCCCCGTACATAACGGGTGCGCCATGAAATCCGGGGAGAGCATGACCCGCCTGAGATCTGTAATATTTCCTAATCATCGTGGGATCCCCGTAATCTTTCACAATCACCATTTTTTCCGCGGACGAATGTGCAACCTCACAATGACTTTCCCGTAGCGAAATGGCACTGGGCTGTTCTGATCCGTCTTTATCTCTATGCTGATGGTTTCGACGTGGTGCTTATTGACCGGTACGTAGTGGGGCTCGTTATAGAAGACCGTGATAAAGTCGTGAGGCTTCCCTGTACAGGAACACAGCGTAGAAGGGGCACCGCCGTGTCCCCCACTCTTTGGTGTTCTACGATGTCGGTGTACAGGTACAGGGTATTAACCCCCCTGTAATATCTGCGCAGTTCTGGATTTTTTTGATGGGAACATTGGGAGGAGCCCCCATCACATAGGCCAATTCTTCACTCATCGTGACAGAGTAAATATCAGACCCGTTAAACCTGAGTATCGCTTGCGTTGGATCAAAGTAGAACTGTAGATCGGGGGAGGCCGCGTCTGTTTTTGACAGCGCTATTCATAAATTCAACTATGCTGCGAATATCATAGTAGTATCCTGAGCGCAGCTGATATTCCTGGTGAACAGCCCCATTAGAAATCTGGAATCTAGCTGGCTTGGTAAATGTGTACCAATTGTGGGGATAGTGAATTTCCACCAATCCCACCTCCCATTCCCCACGCAACTCCAGAGGCTTAAACATGCGCACCGTGAATGAAGCGCTGGTATTTTCAGGAAATAGATCCTTAGAAGCGTTGCTGGGGAGCGTGATGTAAAACCCATCATCTTCCATCCTTCTCTGTGATGTCTTCAGCGGGGACCCAGCTGTTAAATTTAGGTGGCCACCCCCTCCACTTGACAAAGAAAAACTTCTTTTTCTTGTTTGTTCGGCTTTTTATAATTTTCTCAATCCTGTATGTTCTGTCTTTCCAATTGGTCACTTTTTGCAGCTCCTCCGGGTAAAAACCTCCTAGGATCGGCTCACCGTCAAAATCTACCAGATGGTACAAAGGCCTCTCCCCCTTCTGACCACCTCTTCTATAACAAAGATTTCATCGGTGAAAGACTGTTCATACCCCTTTTCAAAAGTTCCCTTTGTTCTAGAGACTCTCACTCGTTCTCCCTTTCTAAACAAAAACGGGGCTTCTTTTGCGGGGACTGCTTCATACACGTGTCTCCACACGGCGAGCGCGTTAGAAGGCTTCACGTCTACAGGCCGCTTCTGAATAGTTCTGTGGTAGCTGTGGTTATAGCTTTTGACCAGGTCCTGTAGCACATCCCTATAGTTAAAAGTGTTCTTGGCTGTAAAATACCGCCACATCTTGGTCTTTAAAGTTCTATTAAACCTCTCCACCACTGCAGCCTTGACTTCATTATTGGTGACAAAGTGGTAAACTCCGTGATGTTTTAACAGAGCACCCACTTTTTATTGAGAAACTCTTTGCCCCTATCTGTTTGCAGCTTCTGAGGGGTTCGCCCTGACTCCATGAAAATGCTTTTAAAAGCGACCGACACTTCTTTCCCACCCTTATCTTTCAGAGGCACGGCCCATGCGTATTTAGACAAAATGTCTATCACCGTTAAAATGTATTTGTAGCCCCTGTTGTACTTGGAATATTGTTGCATATCCACCAAGTCCGCCTGCCACTGCTCATCGATATCCCCCACGATTACCTTGTTTCTTTTGAAATGCACCCTGGCTGTTTTATGCAAAGCATAGGCATCCTGATCATCGAGCCACGCTTCCACCTCTTTTCTGCTCACCCTATGCCCCCTCTTAGAAGCTGCTTGAAAAGAGATTCAACCCCTCCAAAACTTCCAATCTCCTGGGGGTTAAAATAAATCCCTTTTAATACATCCTGATGATGAACCATGACGCTTCACTCTCTTTTACTACAATAAAAGTATTTTTTATTAGACAACAAATATACAGTCTCAGTCCCCCCTCCCCCATCTTCACAGCAGCGCGGCATACCCTTTTATCTCTGCTACCCTGGAACCACCCCTTCCAGTGCTCATTGGCACGTTTAAATGTCGCCAGACATGTGATGGAGGAAGGCGCCTCAAAACCGAAATTTTGGGGGTACCCCCAATCACCCCATATAGTGCCCAGAGGTCCCCTCGTCGAGGCGAGTCCGCTGAGGGGTCACTCGATACCCCGAAATGAAACCATGTGCCGCTTGGGTGTACTACCTTGCAGGGTCGGCGTAGGCTAAAATCGACAAAACAGCTCCTACAGCCCCCAAATCGCACGTGCCGCTCGGGACACTCCCCCTGACCTCTCCTAGAAGGCTGGGGTCCTCTATACCACGGCGCACACTGCGGGACCTGCGTTTCGCTTTATTGCAATTCCCCTATGATTTATTTCACTTCACACAGAAGGGAAAGAGGGTGGGCATGAACACAATAGTGGCCACATTTTCTCATTATATTGTCCCTGTCTCAAAATACATGTGCTGGTATTTGGGGTGTGTGTGCAGTATCGATGTCATTCTCTCCTTCACACATTGTGGGTGGGTTCTGATCAATGGGGACCCTAAAATGCCTCGTGCTATTATGCCACAATCATATGTGATTAACCTTTTTTCACCAGAGACACGGAATATTGCTATAAATGGTCAGTGTGCTTAAACATTCTCATATCTTAAATAAAACAGGTTTTTAAAACTGTGACACACATTTTGAGTGAAATCAGTGGAGAGATATAAAAATCCCCCCTCCAATCTTTTTAAAATGATGCAATTTTCCTGTTTTTCGCACTAGGCATATCCTGTTTTTAGGTTGGAGCAGCAATGATGTCATCTTCCTGTTTGTCCGGTTACCTCTAATGCCAGATATCTTCATAGATAAACCAAACACCCCAACTTTGGCTGGGAGTGGGGTGTGTACGGAACTTCTGGGAAAAAACCTCCACCCATTCAGAGTTTTGACAAGTGCTTGAGTAGTTTTTGGATTGGCTGACTGCCACAGCTCAAAACTTCCCGGGGCTGAAAACAGCCTAGGATTGGGCTAGGAATCTTCGCTCCGCCCCCTTGGAGCTGTTTCTTCTGTCGGAAGTACAGAAGCTTGCTGTCTTCCCTCCTACACACAACTGCCTGGAAAAACTTTTTGCTTTTAAGGGCATTTTTGCCCAGAAGAGTTTTCTCTGGTTTTGCACACTGTATTTCTTTTAAAAAGGATTGAAACCGGGGTGTGGGGGGAATTTCCTGCTTGCATGCTTTAACTTGAGTTGGGGGCACGGGGGGGGGGACTGGAGACTGGCATTCCCTATGTTTTTCTGGGTAAGTGAGCTGGTTGTCTTTTTTTTTTCATGGCTTGAGATTCTCTAGTGCAATCTCTCTCTCTCTGCTTGCTTTCAAATTAACACTACTTTCTATGGGTTAAAATTGTTGCTGAGATGTTAAAGGGGATGTCTGCTCTTTATTTGTTCTTTCCCTTTGCTTCAATCAAGCTGTTTTTTGCGATGTGTGTACCTTGGGGGTGGGGGTGGGGGGACGTTTGCAGAAAGAGAGAGAGAGAGAGCAGGCTTTAGAGATTCTCTCTCTCTCTTTATTTGCTCTTTACCTATTCCTGTGATATGCAGCAGCCATTTCACTTTTTAAAAGGACACTTTTCCCCCTTTGCAGCAAACTGGTTGCCTTTGCTCTCGGGGGGGGGGCTTGCAAAGAGTGGAAATCAGCTGGCTGTGTGTGTGTGTGTGTGTGTGTGTGTGTGTGTGTGAGACTTCTCAGACCCTGGGGAGTCTGCACTAAACACAGAGATACACACAACCCAAAGGAAAAAAGGGATGTTGTTGTGCCCAATTTTCACAGTCTGCAAAATGTGCTTTTTTTTTGTTAGTAGATATACGTTAGAATCAATAGTCTTTCCTTTTCTTGGGGGGGGTGGTGAAGGGGGGGGCATGGTGATTTCAGCTCTCCTTTTTCAAGCAGAGGAGGAAAACTTTTTTCTTCTTTTCTTGCCAGCCTGAGCCTCCAGCGTGAGAGCGCCGGCAAAGTTTGAAACCTACACCAAACACACATTTCAGCACATGTTAAAAATAAATAAATAAATAAACTGCACACATGCTTCCCTTGGAAATTCTCTCTATCGCCTGAAGTTTTTGCACCAAGCACAACAATAGGGGGAGCATAGTGATTTCAGCTCTCCCTTTTTCAAGCAGGGAGTGGAAATCTCCCCCTTTCTTGCCTGTCTGAGTTTCCAGTGAGAGAGAACTGGGGGATGTTCTGAAAACTTACACCAAACACACTTTTTCAACAACACTTTGTTAAAAAACAAACTTGTACACTTGCTCCCCTCTGGATATTCTCTCTCTGCTTTACTGCCCCCACAGCCTGAAGTTTTTGCACCAAGCACAACAACACAAATGGCTGCCATTGTACCAGACTCCTTCTCCCCACTGCAAACCCCCTGCTGCTAACAGCCCCATAGCACAGCCTCCTCCATTCCCTTCTGGGCTGACACTGGCGGCCATCTTGCCCATCCCTGTTTTTGAAGCATAGCTCTCCCTTAGCGGAAGCGTGGCTTCCGCAGGGGGATGGGGGCAGCTGTCAAACGTTTCCGGTCTCTGAATAAAAGAAGTGTATACCCTATTACTACTACTGAATCCAACCTTAGGTCCATCAAAGTCAGTATTGTCCTCCCAGACTGGCAGCAGCTCTCCAGGGTCTCAGGCAGAGGTCTTTCCCATCACCTAGTGCCAGATCTTTTAACTGGAGATACCAGAGACTGAACCAGGGACCTTCTGCATGCCAAGCAGATGCTCTACCACTGAGCCACAGCCCCTTCCGTATCTCCTTGAAGGGGAGGATATCTCTCCTTGTCTTAACCTGGGAGCTGCCCTCTGACCCCTCTTCTCTTGCTTAGTCCTCTCTCATCTCACATGGCCTTCCATGGAGACACACGTCTCTGCAGGTCTCTCCTCTAGAAACAATGCCCTCATTCTCCTCACACACATGAAGAGGAAGAGGAGGAGGAGGAGGAGGAGATTGGATTTATACCCCACCCTTCACTACCCAAAGGTGTCTCAGAGCAGCTTACAAACTCCGTTCCCTTCTCCTCCCCACAACAGACACCCTGTGAGGTAGGTGGGGCTGAGAGAGCTCTTGACAGAAACTGCTCTTTTTCAAGAACAGCTCTTATCAGAACTACAGTTTGCCCAAGGTCATCCAGCAGGTGCAAGTGGAGGAGTGGGGAATCAAAGCCGGTTCTCCCAGATTAGAGTCCGCGCACTTAACCAGTACACCAAACTGGCTCTCTCACGATGTCAAACAAGCTAGCCACTTGTGACAAGGAAAGTACTCTTTAGATTAAGCTTTTCTCTCTCCTTTTGACTGCAAACTGAATGTGAACTGGATCGACTTTGATAAATGTACCTTTTTTGCAATACACTTCTTTGGAGATTTATTTACTGCACTCAGAATCGCGCTTCTATGACGAGGCAAAACTCTGCTGTATTAACCAAATCTTTCATTAACTGCAATGATTGGGACTCCTGGAGTGATGTAATATGGAAGGGGTCCCTGGCATAAATGGCTTTGAAAGGGGATTCGACAGATTAATGGAGGAAAGGTCCATCAAGGGCTATTCGTCATGGTGACAAAAGGGATTCCCCATATTCAGAGCAAGATTCGAATCCACCAGCACTCTAAAGACCAAACCTCCAAAGGAAGTTTAGAAAACTAATTGAGGGGCAAAAGTTAAAAACATAAGTAAGACTCCCTCTAAGCTGTCTTGTGAGCAAAAAAATTCTACTTTGTGAGCTACTGACATTAAAGTTGCGAGTGAGCGTTTTGGTTACTGCATAAATTAGTTTGCTCTGGTCTGATCCAGCAGGGCTCTTCTGATGTTTTTATATCATGGTGTGCTTCCGAAATGGAGTGATACTCTTCCCTTCTTCTGGTAGGCTTAGTGTACTGTAGACACATTGGCATCGTTCTGCCTGTGGCACTCTCTGGGACGAAACAAAGACTGGCTCAGCCATCCAACCTGACAAGAGCCCCATCAGTTGGTGGCACGCCTACGTGAACATGTCATCACAGGTTGACCTACACCAGTTCCCCTTTGTGCTGCAGAGCATCCTCATGTTGTTTAGGAGCAACTTTAATGGAGACCAGTGACCTGCAGTGGGAACGGAGAGGCAGAACATTTCCATGTGGCTGATGTTTCCATCTAGATTGGATTCAATCCTTAGCTCCAGGGATCAGAAAGCTGTCGACCCAAGTTCTGCCCTTGGCTCTGATTTCTCTAACCAAAACACTTTGGAAAGCAGTTCAGGTCCATTGTGAACTAATTAATATTTTGCCATCTGCATTTGGAAAGAGGAAATTGGGTACATTTGTTTGATGTGAATGTGGGGGAGAATCTCACAAGAAAAAGTGTGCCAAATGGAGAAGTCATTTCCATGCAATCGGCCGCTGTCACGCATTGCCAATAAACATTCAAGTCCAGTAGCACTTCGACCAATAAGATTTTCGGGGTATAAGTTTTCAAGAGGCTGGTGAAGGAAGCTTTGACTCTTGCAAACTTGTACTTGGGAAATCTTTTTGGAGCAGGTGCAGAGGAGAGCAACGAGGATGATCGGGGGCCTGGAGACCAAGAAGACCAAGAGGAAAGGCTGAGGGACTTGGGAATGTTCAGTCTGGAGAAGAGGAGGTGGAGGGTAGGACAGGATTGCTTTCTCTAAGCATTTGAAGGGCTGTCACTTAGAGGAGGGCAGGGAGCTGTTCCTCTTGACAGCAGAGGACTCACAATAATGGATTTAAATTATGGGTGGAAAGGTACAATATGAGTATTTCAGCTGTAGAATCGGCTGCCCCAGGAGGTGGTGAGCTCCCCCTCAGTGTCAGTCTTCAAGCAGTGGCTGAACAAACACTTGTCAAGAATGTTTTAGGCTAATCCTGCACTGAGCAGGGCCTTAGACTAGATGGCCCCTTCCAACTCTGTGATTCTATGATTCTACAAGTACTTCCTTTTGTCTGTCCTGAACTTACTGCCCGTCAGCTTCACTGGTATTTTGGGAAATGGAGACAATGTTATCTCTATCCACTCTCTCTACCTTATGCATAATTTTATAACCTAACCCTAACCCTAACCCACTTTGTTGTCCGTTTTCTAAACTGGCAAGTCCCAGACTCTTCAGCCTTACCTCACAGGAAAGGTGCTCCGACCCTGCTAAACACCTCAGTGGCACCTTTCTCCATAACCAACACACCTCACCATGCCCATCACAGTACTGAAGCGGTGCAGGCAAAACTGGAAGGGAAAAATGGGATAATTTATACCCTTCCTCCAGTGTCAGAAAGCGGTGAAGCGACTTTTAGTGGCAACCATAAAAATATCAAAGGGAAGATGGCCTACTGTAAACTGAAAAACTTGAAATTTATGAGAGCAATAACTCCTTGGTGGGGGAGAAAGGAGAAAAATCCCATCCATTCATTCTGCGCTCTGGTTTTAAGGTTCAAGCAATGGGATTTCACACGGGGTGCTGCAGGATGGGTTTATATGGCCATCAAAATGGGGAGTCTGTAGCTTCGCGTGATACAAATGAGGGATGTGGAATGTTAGATTTCAGGTCTATGAAGTTCAGGAAATCCGAGCGTGTAATGAGAATATTACGGCACCGTGGCAGGTTGAAAGAGATACGTCTGTACGTTTCCATATAGCCGACAATGGCTCGAGGGGTCGTTGTGCCCAGCCCCGTAGCCGGGTATTTGGGGGGAATGTTTGCTGGGGAGCACAAATTTAATTAACAAAGCTAATGTAATTAAGCTACCCTGAGTTCCTTGGATGAAAAGAGGGATTTAAAAAAATATGTGTAATGAATAGATATTGGTGAATACCAAGGATGCTGAAGAGAGCCTGTTTGGTGTGGTGGTTAAGTGCGCGGAACCTAATCTGGGAGTACCGGGTTTGATTCCCCCATTCCTCCACTTGCACTTGCTGGATGACCTTGGGCAAGCCACAGTTCTGGCATAGCTGTTCTTGAAAAAGAGCAGTTTCTGTCAGAGCTCTCTCAGCCCACCTACCTCACAGGGTGTCTGTTGTGGGGAGGAAAAGGGAGAGGAGTTTGTAAGCTGCTCTGAGACTCCCTTGGGTAGTGAAGGGTGGGGTATAAATCCAGTCTCTTCTTCTCTAATACAGTTTGGGGCATTTCAGTGCTTGGATGGGAGACTTCTTGGCAATGATTCAGAGGTTAGGGGCATTTTCATTTATTTATTTGTTCGATTTTTTTAGTCTCTGCTCACTCGAAGGGTCTCGTGGCGATTTACAACATTAAAACTAATAGGGTACAAACAATCCTAAAAGCAAATGAATACAAAATAGTAACATTAAAAATTTAAAAATATGCGGCTATCACCGTACCACAGCCCAAACATGTGGTTACCCGCCAAAGGCCAACCTAAACAACTCAGGATTTCATGCCCTGCAGAAACGGACCAACTCCAGCAGGGCAAGGGTGTCGTCCGAGTGTGTTCCACATAGGAGGGGACATAACGGAGAAGACCCTGCCGCTGGTGGCAGCTAACCAAGCCATCCTGGGGCCAGGCACCTGCAAGGGGTCCCTAGACAATGGCTGCCTCAGTGGTTAAGTTGGGTGCAGTGGTTAAGTGAGTGGACTCTAATCTGGAAGAACCGGGTTTGATTCCCCATTCCTCCAACATGCAGCTGCACGGCTGTTCTTGAAAAAAAAAGAGCAGTTTCTGTCAGAGCTCTCTCAGCATCATCTACCTCACAGGGTGTCTGTTGTAAGGAGGGGAAGGGAAAGGAGTTTGTAAGACTCCCTTGGGTAGTGAAGGGTGGGGTATAAATCCAATCTCTTCGTCTTCTTCTGAAGAGAGTGTGAGGGGTTGTAATGAACACATACCTGTTCTTCCTTTTAATAAGAATAGACACATAAGGAGCTGGTAAAGCAGCACCAAAAACCAGGAGTCCAAAAATAGAATTTGCCAAGTATCTGCCTCAGAATGCAGAACTTTTGCCAACACCCCCACATCAATGAGGGTCAGTGTTCCCTTTAAGCTGAGTTAGTGTGAGCTAGCTCAGTTTTTAGCCTCCGGCTCACATTTTTGTCTTAGCTCAGGAAGGAGGGCTCCAGAGCAAACTAGTTTTTGCAGCAGCCAAACCACTCACTCACAACTTTAATGCCAGTAGCTCACAACATAGAATTTTTGCTCACAAGACTCCACAGCTTAGAGGGAACATTGGTCACGAGGCATACTGGGTTGTAATGGTAGCTATGATATCACTGAGCTTTTCTTGCTGAGTTTGCAAATTAGTCAAGGGCTCAAGCACTTTTAACCGTCCATGAGTTCTGTTTGCTTCAAGTATTTTCATCTTAGACAGTTAGTTGAACTACTAGTTACGGGTGTGTGTGTGTGTGTGTAGTAGGCTAAAGATTGAGACTGGACTTCTTATCTTGCTTTACCAGATGTATCTCATATGCTTCTGAGGATTAGCTCATGTGGTCAAGAAGGACAAAAGGAAAAGCTGCTTTACACACAGAGAGATTAAAATGTAGAATTCACTGCCAGGGGATGTAGTGATGGACACAGGAATAAACAGCTTGAAAGGGGAATTAGATAGATTCCTGGAGGAATTAGTCTATCAATGGCTGCTAGCCATGGTGACTGAAGGGAACCTCCACATCCAGAGGCAATAATCCCAGAGCTGGGAGGCAACATCAGGGGAAGGTCTCGGCCTCTATGCCCAGGTGGACCTCCGGAGGAACTGATTAGCCCCTGTGTGAGACAGGATGCTGGACTAGATGGACTATGGGTCTGATCCAGCAGGGCTCTTCTTATGTTATTTTGTTCCTTATCTAGTTAAAAACCAATCTGTTATTTAAATCATATCACATGACTGATTATGATATACAAGGTTTAGAGGTAAAATAAGAACTGTTATTTTTCTATAAATACACACTCTGGTGACAAGCGAATCAAATTTTTCTGGATGGAAGTCTCAGAAGGAGAACAGGTGAGATTTTTCCATCGGTAATTCAGGCTATTTAATTATCTCTAAAAGCAGTGAGACAAACAGCTAAAACCTGATTTGCTTTTAAAACTATTACTAGGTAAAAATCAGTAAAGTACTTTGAAAATTTTAGCATTTACTTTCAGAGTAATTGTAAGGTTAACTTTCTCATGCCTGTATTCCCTTCTGTCTAGCTCACTAAAGAAACTGACTCCTCTAACTCAATAACAGATAAAAATTTCTGCAGTTGTTCTGTCTGGTTTGCTGGTTATAGTCAAAGAACCAAATTCACACACATACACCCTATTCTTTTATATTATCAGAATTAAAGGTAGTGAATCACCCTTTAATAAGATAAATTCAGGAAAACTTTGTTGATGAACATTTTGTGTCAGTTTGGGTTCTCTGATTGGATGCAGGAGAGGATCTCATGCCATTGGGCCATTTGGCACCATTTCTTGTCCAATCATAGGGAGGCTTGGAGTCAGATTCCACAGCCAGGCTTTTGCTTGGTGCAATAGGTTCACCCACCCAATTGACAGTATGGGATTTAGCTGGTCACTAAGTTGGAATGTTTAGGGGATGAGGCTGACAGGCCTCCCACTATGGAGGAAGGTGGTCCTGTCTAGGGCTGCCAGGCTATACCTAACAACTTGGCAGAAGAGTTGGTGGTAGGTACATGGGGGAAGTGACATCATCTGTGCCATAGCATTACTTCCGGGAGAAACCACAGAGTTTCCAGCAATTCCTAGAGCAACCCTATGTCATAGCCAGGTTTTCCCCAAAAAAGTGATACAGCACTGCAGACATGGCCATCCCCCCCCCTTCTACCACTGCTCAGAGCAGCAGAGGGCAACTCGGGCTCCCACTATAGTTGGAACCCTGGCAGCCCTAATCCCATAAGCAGCCTGGTTTGTTTGCCACTCAGTAGAGTGATGGTGGTGAAATTGGTGGTCAAATAGTTGGCATTCTAGCACCACAATGGCATTTCTGTTAAAAGTCCAGCAGTGATGTCATCGTGGTGACATGACACTCTAGGACTCTCCCAAAATTCAAATCTCACACTAACATGATGATGTCGCTTCTGGGGTCACACAGGAATTGACATCACACAACCGGAATGCTGCATATTCACACAGAATCTTAGTATCACAGAGTTGGAAGGGGTCATACAGGCCATCTAGTCTGACCCCCTGCTCAATGCAGGATCAGCCTAGAGCACCCCTGACAAGTGTTTGTCCAGCCACAGCTTGATAACTGCCAGAGAGGGGGAGCTCACCACCTCCCCAGGCACCTGATTCCAATGCTGAACTATTCTAATTATTAAAAAAAAACCCAATAATTCTAATATCCACCTGGTATCCTTCCGCCTGCAATTTAAGCCCGCTATTGCGAGTCCTCTCCTCTGCCGCTAACAGGAACAGCTCCCTGCCCTCCCCTAAGTGACAGCATGGGGAGATGTCAGTGGAGCTCATCACCCTTTGAGGCAGTTCTGAGCAGGTGATGAAACGTAAGATCAGTTAAAACGCTTAGGGCTGTTTAGCCTAGAAAAAACGGTAAATAAAGGGAGACGTGATAAGAGGTGTATAAAATCATGCACAGCATGGAAAGAGCAGACAGGGAGAATCCCTTCTTCCTCTTCCCCACAGTACTAGAACCCAGGGTCATCCACGGAAGCTGCAGGGCGGACAAGGGGAAGTATTTCTTCACACAGTCAGAAGAAGAAGAAGAGAAGAGATTGGATTTATACCCCACCCTTCACTCGGAGTCTCAGAGTGGCTTACAAACTCCTTTCCCTTTCCCTTCCCACAACAGACACCCTGTGAGGTAGGTGGGGCTGAAAGAGCTCCTTCCAGAACTGCTGATTCGGGAACAGCTCTTGTCAGAACTATGGCTTGCCCAAGGTCATCCAGCAGCTGCAAGAGGAGGACTGGGGAATCAAACCCAGTTCTCCTAGATTAGAGTCCACACACTTAACCACTACACTAAATCACTACACCAAATTTGTGGGAATTGCTGCCACAGGATGCAGTCACGGCTGACCACCTGAAGGGCTTTAAAAGGGGAGTGGACAAATTCATGGAGGACAAGGCTATCAGTGGCTACTAGTCATGATGGATATCAACACCCACCAGTACCAGTGGTAGTATGCTTAATTAAGTCAGTTGCTGAGGAGCACAGACAGGATGATACCTCTAGGATACTTCCTAATGGTAGCCAGTTGTTGGCTGTGCGAACAGAAAGCTAGACTAGATGGGCTTTGGGTCTGATCCAACTAGGGATGCCAGTCCCCAGGTGGGGGGCAACAGATCCCCCCAACTTCAAGGGCTCCTGCCTACCACTGGCTGACTGGCAGGGGGAGGCCCCGCCCTCGAGCCCCGCCTTCAAGAGTGACCACCGATCCATCCCCTTCTTTCTTCTGTAAAATTCATGACTAATAGTGACTTAGGGTGTTTTTTTTTTTGCTATCTGACAAATCTTCTGAAATTACTGCAACTGTTGCTCAATTCTTATCATGTGTATGGAAGCTAAGGGTTAGAGACTGTAATACTTAGAATTATTATTTTTTTCTTTATTAATCCCAAATGGGTTTGTTTGGTGGAGACCTTTTTAGTAAGTGTGTATATGTATATATATATTGGTGTTTAGTTTTTTTTGAATTTCTGATCTTTTGTATTATTATGCCATTAAAGGTCTCTCTCTCTCTCTCTCTCTCTCTCTCTCTCTCACATGAGAGATAAAGATAAAAGAAGAGTGACCACTGGCAGCCACCCTGCTCCCTCCCCTCCTGCAAGATTTAAAGGGCCCTCCAGCTGATTGGCTGGAGCACATGGCCCACCGATCAGGATCGCTTTAAATGATTTTTACAAGGGGGGCTGCTGGCGCCTGAACTCCAAACTGCGAATTGTTAGGAGGTGAACTTTGAAAATGCTTTTATTTGTTATTTTCTGACCTGCATGCACACCAGGAATGGTGCCAGCAATAGTCTTTGCTTTGGGAGAATGTATGCATGAGTTAATGTGACTCTCTCTCTGTAAAAGGAGGTATCACACAGCCTGTATCTCCATGCAAATGAGGTCACAGACACATCTTGCACACTTACCCAGCAGCCTTTGGGAACAAGAAGGCTCCATTAGCATCTCCATTACGGTCCCTTCCACAGAATGTAAAAACAACAACTTTCCACCATTGAGAGAATCTCTACCTCCACGTAACCCACAGGAAGTTTAACGCCACAGGTGTGAAGTCCATCACTTGTGCATGGCAAGATCCATCTGCATACTTAAAGGTTTCCATGCCAACCCATCTTGAGACTGTGACCAAACCTCCCTTGTAGTAAGGTGTAGATTTTCAGCATTGCCCCACCTTAGTAGGAGGGAAACCCCCCCCCCCAACATCCTTTAGCCAATAGTATAGGGATGGGATGGACCTAGAAACACCCCAAGCCAGCCCCCAGACTAGCTGATAAAACGGGGTGCAACCTTTTGTTGCTGGGCTTGCTTGCGTTTGCATGCGCTTGCTTCTGCAGCCACTGCTCCTTCTTCATCATACCAACAAGATAACTTAAGGTAACTTATTGTGTTAACTTGGAGTCACGACCAAGTAACCCTCACACATGTAGCTGGTCTATCTGTGTGTAGCAAAAGTAAGAAATCCTTAGTTAGAAACAATCCTTGTTCCTGAACACTGGAAGAACCGACATCTACTGGAGCAGATAAGTATAATTGCTTTTCCCCCTCCTAAAGACATACCTTTAGCTTAAATCCCAATATTGTTTTCCATTTCTACTGTAACTAAAAGGAACTTGAATGTATGTGTGTGTGTATCTGTTTTTGTATGCCTGTAATAATAAGAACTTTCAGTAAAGAGAATCTTGATTCAAATTAAGAAACCTGTGTCAAGCATCATTCCTTTGAAGAAATAGGCTTCTCAGCCAACGAAACTCGATTTCTCTGTATACATTGGCAAAAAGACCTCAATAAGTTAGTCAGCCACTGCGTAGATAAGCAGTCCGGCTAACAGAATTCACCACTTGCAGTATAGGCTGCCTCCCTAAGGTGATGACATCACTTCTGTGTGATGTCATCACATTGGGGACGTCTCCCAAAGTCCCCCCGCCTGTGGGTGAACAGGAACTGGCAACCCTAGATCCAACATGGCTGTTATTTTGCTCTTATAAGATACAGAAGCAATGGATTCTGGAGTTTGAAGCCAGGGGTGGAGTTGCCCGTATTCGAGTCTTGTCTTTAATGGGCTGCGTTTCGCTGACCTACGCAACTTTGGGGAGTTAAAAGTGAAAGACAGTTAACATATTTCTTTGTTTTGCCACAGATCCGTTATTTCATAAGCCTAATTTAAACCACACTGTTGTGTTTTGCATCTCCACTGTGGGGTGTGTGGGCTAATGTACATGGTTTCAAACTCCGGGGTGGGGGGGAGAATATAAATCAGTCGGTCAAATTGCTCATTTTTTTAAAAAAAAGGGTAATGGTGCTAGCATTTTTAGGTTGGTTTCCCCTGGGAATTTGTTGAAAATTCAGCCTGGCTGGGAAAAGGAGCCAATTATTTGACACTTCGTTATGCCGGAAGGTAGGCTGTCCTTGTGACCAAGCATTTATGCAGGCTTTATTCAACCAGCTCTTCAACGGTTGTGCAAACTAATCTTATGCTAATGAGGATAATGATTTCAGTGCAGCAGGGATCCTAATCCTTTAAAGGCTTAGCCATTTTCACTGAGCTTAGAGGTAGCTTGTTATTATTTGGCATTACAAGGAAAAACGGTTCTTGTTTTCTTGTTTTCTTTTTTTTCCTTTCCCCCAGGGTTTCCTTCCAACTTCTCCCTGGATGATTCAATGTGTCGGAGAAGCTTATTCTACATACCTGGTCCCAGTGCTTTTGTTCCGCCGGGCTGATGAAGAATGTACCCCTTTTTCAATATTAATTGAAATTTTGGTAAAATATCAAAGCGGCTTCCTGCACATTCGAGGACACGTTTCAATGGCAAAGGGAGGCAGATGCTGCTGGGTATCCGATGGAAAATGTTGATAGGGAGTTCAAGAGAGAAAGCAGCTAGAAAGCCAAAGACAAAGTCTGTCTTTTCTTTTAAAAATCTGGGATTACACCTTGCTTTATTCTGATGCTGCATCCATATGAGGATTTCCCCCACACACATATATGGAAAACAAGCCTATGGATTAAAGGAGAAATTCCACATGGTGTCCTGGCCTCTCCATTTCTCCACACCTAAAGCTGCCTTATATTGTATCAGGCCATTGGTCCATCAAAATCATAGAATCATAGAATCATAGAATGTTAGAGTTGGAAGGGACCTTGCAGGCCATCTAGTCCAACCCCCTGCACTCTGCAGGAACACAGCCGAAACCCCTACATACCTACAACATACCCAAAAGATGGTTGTCCAGTCTCCTCTTGAAAACGTCCAGCGAAGGAGCATCCACCACCTCCCGAGGCAGTCTGTTCCACTGCTCAACCACTCTTACAATCAGGAAGTTTCTCCTGATATTAAGCGGGTAACGACTCCCTTGTAATTTCCACCCATTAGATCTAGTCTTGCAATCCAGAGCAAGAGAGAATAGATCCACTCCATCTTCTACATGACAGCCCTTCAAATACTTGAAGACTGCAATCATGTCCCCTCTAAACCTTCTCTTTCCCAGGCTAAACATACCCAACTCCCTCAGCCTTTCCTCATAAGACTTGGACTCCAACCCTCTCACCATCCTGGTTGCCCTCCTCTGGACCCGCTCGAGTCAGCAAAGTCAGTATTGTCTAGTCAGACTGGCAGTGGTTCTCTAGAAACCCAGGCTAAGGTCCTTCACATCACCTTACTGGAGGTCCACTACAGGGCATAGAGGTCAAATTAGAATTCAGGAGAAGAAGAATTTGATGCCCCGATCTGGGTGGCCCAGGCTAGTCTAATGTTGTCAGATCTCAGAAGCTAAACCAGGCCTGCCCTGGTTAATATTTGGATGGGACACACCACCAAAGAATTCCCGGGTGCCTATGCGGAGGAAGACATTGGCAAACCACCTCTGTTTCCTGCCTTAAAAACCTTAGGGCGTCACCACGAGTTGGCTGCAACGTGACGGCACTTTACACACACCCAGAGAGAATTTTATATGCAACAAAATTCTGGGCTGATATAATATGAACAGAATGGGCGGAAATCCACCTCTCCCTCCCTTGGACGCCGTGATGCCTTTTCAAGAAGAAGAAGAAAAAAAAAAGCTCAACCCAGACTGGTTTTCAAAAGAAATTTGCTGGATAAAAAAAAAAGAAATATCTGTGTCACATCTGCTCAAACGAGCTTCAATGGTATAACAGTGCAGGTGTGGGAGTCCAAGAGAAATGAATCTTCCCAGAAATATAACCGTAATATAACCGGTACCCACTTCCACTGGGGACTTTCTGCTTTCGAGAATGCCGAGCATCTCTCTGGGTGATTTATATTCCATCTTTTCACTGACTAAATGCCTCCTTTTCTAAACGGAAAGATTTAGAAGTGCATTTAAACAGATAAACTTCATAAAACCCACAACGATTAATTCAGGATTCAGCGAGCAGCCACCCAATTGTTTAACAAGGTCTGGCAAAGCAAGGCGGGGAGGAAAGGGGTTTTTTTATTACTTCCCCGCGTGCGTCTCTGCATTTAGGTGCAAATTGAAGCCTTTTCTTCCTGAGACCCACTCATTAACTTCTCTGCTAATTTCTCTCCCCCAACTTCTGCCTGATAATTGATTAGGTTGCTAAACAGCATTTTACTGCCAAGCCGAGCCTCTCTTTTTCAGATGCATTTAATCTTTATGCAAATGTCGATTTCCCCCTGATATTGACAAGACTTCATTTGTGGCTAAAGAGAGCCATGCAACATTGTGACAGGCAAAATGCCCCGGTTAGCGTCACCAGTTCTAGGGTGGGAAACTCCCGGAGATTTGGGGGTGGAGCCTGGGGCGGAAAGGGACCTAAGTGGGGTACAAGGCCATACAGTCCACCCTCCAAAGCATCAGTTTTCTCCAGGGGAACTGATCTCTGTAGTAAGTTTGGAGATGAGCTGCAATTTCAGGGGATCTCCAGGTCCCACCTGGAGGCTGGCATCCCTACCCAGGATCCAGATAATCCGCTTTCAATCCACTTTCAGTGCACTTTCCAACTGGATTTTGCCAGTTCACACAGTAAAATCCAGTTGGAAAGTGCATTGAAAGTGGATTGTAAATGGATTATTTCGTGTGTGTGACCGCAGCCCTAGAAACCCCCCCACCCTTCAAATAGGGTTGCTAAAGCGGGGAAACCCCTGCCCGAGAGGCCCATTCCCTGCTGGCCCGAATCGGGCCACCGGGGGGGACCCCACACCCAAAGAGTGCGACGTGCCTGGTGTGAACACGTCGCCTGGAGGTGACCTTATTGTGTCAGGCATGTTGGGGGTGGGGCCACAATCATTTGAGGGAAAACTCTATGGTTTTCCCTCGAATGATTGTGGCCCTGCCCCAAACGTGCCCGACATGATGATGTCACTTCCAGGTGACGTTATCACGGCACGTGCGCTTCGTGCGCAAGAGAGGAGACTCCCGGGGACACACTGAGCTCCCCCCACTATTCCGTAAGTAGGACTTGGCAACCCTGCCTTCAAATCATTCTTCTGGTCACCGCATCTCAAAAAGGATATTATAGCATTGGAAAAAGTGCAGAGAAGGGCAACTAGAATGATAAAAGGGTTGGAACACCTTCCCTATGAAGAAAGGTTAAAATGCTTGGGGCTCTTCAGTTTGGAGAAACGACGGCTGAGGGGTGACATGATCGAGGTTTATAAGATTATGAATGGGATTGAGCAGGTTGAGAAAGAAGTACTTTTCTCCCTTTCTCACAATACAAGAACTCGTGGGCACTCCATGAAATTGCTGAGCAGTCGGGTTAGAACAGATAAAAGGAAATACTTCTTCACCCAAAGAGTGATTAACAGATGGAATTCACTGCCACAGGAGGTGGTGGCAGCTACAAGCATGGACAGTTTCAAGAGGGAATTAGATAAACACAAGTGGAGACCCGCAAGAAACTTGCGGGATGGTCATCCCATTCCTCACACCTTTGCTTCCTCCCCTCTACCCTTACCTATCTCACACTCTTTCTCCCTTCTGGGGGTGGAGCCATAGACTCAACTCTCCAAAGCAGCCATTTTATCCAGGGGAACTGATCTCTGTCACCCGGACAACAGTTGTAATTCTGGGTGATCTCCAGCCCTCACCCAGAGGCTGGCAATGGTAGTTCTCATGGAGGAAATGGCTGGTTTGGAGGGTGGAGTCTATGGCATTATACTGGTCTGAAGTTCCTCCCTCCTCAAACCCCACCATCCCCAGGATCCACCCCTTAAATGTCCAGGAGTTTCCCAGTCCAGAGTTGGCAACCCTATTTCCTTCCCACCCAACAGCCAACTTTATCTGCCTTTATCTGTCTTCAGCTTTTTGTCTCCACCCCCTCCCCCACAGCTTCTACCAAGGAAAATTATAGTCTTTCTCCACAGTGGGGACCAAAGCAGCTTACATTATTCTCACCTCCTTTTTATCTGCACAACAACCCTGTGAGGTTGGTTAGGCTGAAAGTATGTGACTGGTCCAAAATCACCCAGTCAGCTTCCACCGCAATATGGGGATCTGAACCTGGGTCTTGCAGACCCTACTCTGAGGCTCTAACTGCTGCATCACTGCTGGCTTTCATAGGGTGGCTGCTGAACAGCAGCAAGCAGCCAGGCCAAGTTGAGTCATGCAAATTAGGTGGTATCAAGTCACCCAGAGGGTGCTGCCTAGGGATGCCAGCCTCCAGGTGGGATCTGGGGATCCCCTGGAATTACGGCTCAGCTCCAGACTACTGAGATAACTTCCCCTGGAGAAAATTGATGCTTTGGAGGGTGGACTCTAGGGCATTGTACCCCACTGAAGTCCCTGTCCTCCCCAGACTCCATCCCCAAATCTCCAGGAGTTCCCAGACCTGGAGCTGGCAACCCCACTACCCCCATCCCCTGCCAGTGCCCGTGGGGGGACCTGGCAACCCTATACTGCTGCCAGGCCTAGGGTTGGCAACCTCCAAGTGGGGCCTGCTGGAGAGTGAACTCCAGAGATCTGTGAACAACAGAGATCCGTCTCCCTGGAGAAAATGGCTGCTTTGGAGGGTGGATTCTGTGGCATGATACCCAGCTGAGGCCCCTCCCTTCCCCAAATCCTGCCCTCCTTGCACTCCACCCCAAAACCTCTAGGAATCCCCCAACCTGGCCCCAAGGCTTCCCCCTCCCTCCCTCCTCCCCTCCAAGGCCGAAAGAGGCCTGGAAAGAAAGAGGCCCTCCCCCACCCTTTGACTGACAGAGCCAGTCAGAAGCCTCTCCTCCCCCTCCCCCCCAACGTTCTAATCTCTCACCGTTGATGCCTGGAGTCAGGTCTCTGCAGAGGCCATTTCAAAAGGCATTTGGGGGGAATTCAACCGTCCCTGAAGGGATTTCCTCACTGTTTGGATTTTTCTACAAACCCAGGAAGTCTACTGACTATGTAGGAAAAGCTGTTGGGGGAGAGTGAGGCCCCTGTTGGAGGGAATAGGTATCCGCACAGAAAAAAAAGTCTGGAATTAGAATAAGGATATGGAGCAGAAGTCCATCAGTGGCTATGAGCCACAGGGTATAGATGGGAACTCTCAGTCTGGGGCAGGTGATGCACTCTATTCTTGGTGCTGGAGGGGGCAGCAGTGGGAGGGCTTCTAGTGTCCTGGCCCCACTGCTGGACCTCCTGATGGCGCCTGGTATATTTTGGCCGCTGTGTGACAGAGTGTTGGACTAGATGGGCCATTGGCCTGATTCAACATTGGCTTCTCT
>JAPDNY010000607.1:0-30541 GCA_029375565.1 Gekko gecko
GTACTTTTCTCCCCTTTCTCACAATACAAGAACTCAGTGGGCACTCCATGAAATTGCTGAGCAGTCGGGTTAGAACAGATAAAAGGAAATACTTCTTCACCCAAAGAGTGATTAACGTATGGAATTCACTGCCACAGGAGGTCGTGGCAGCTACAAGCATGGACAGTTTCAAGAGGGAATTAGATAAACATCTGGAGCAGAAGTCCATCAGTGGCTATTAGCCACAGGGTATAGATGGGAACTCTCAGTCTGGGGCATAGGTGTCAACTTCAGGGGGGCTTGAGGGCTGAGGCTACCCCGAAATTTTCCAGGGGTGACTGAGCCCCCCCGGGCAACCAGGTTCACAAGCTTTGCCACACCACAACACGCCACCCCCAACCCATTTTGAAAGCGGAGGGTTTTTTCCTCTGCTTTCTGAGACTTCAGGTGGGGTGGCAGGAAACTCAGGGCTTGCTTCCTGAAAGCTAAGCCCCACCCCCAGCTCCCAGAAACCCTCAGTTGGGCCTGGTGGAGCTGGGGGCTGCACATGTTTTCAGTGCTTTCAGCTTTCCTGTGCTGTCCTGTGGCTCCAGTGAGGGTGGGGGGATGTTTTCAGGGGTGGGGTGGTGGGCACTAGGCAGAGAGTGCCCAGGCTGGCTGGCTGAGGCCATCCTCGGGGTGGCTGGGTGCCCGAGCACCTTTCCTGCAGCCTTGTGCCGCTGCTGTTGTTTTCCTGCTTGCAGAGAGCCATGTGAGGAAGTTGGGGGGAGGCCAGCATCCATGGAGGATTGCTGGCCTTGGGACAGCTGGGCGCCCCGCACCCTTGTTCTTCTGTTCCCCCCACACACAAGGCTTGCCTTGCAGAGCGATGCAGGGAGGTGGGGGGGGGAGGCCAGCATCCATGGAGGATCTCTGGGCGGCTGGGTGCCCGGGCACCTTTCCTGTGGCCTCGTGCTGCTGCTGTTGCTTTCCCATTCCTGAGTTTGCTACTTAACCAGAGCCCTTTATTTTCTCAGAGAGGAGACTCTTCTGAGTTCTTTGTTGAGCTCCACCCTTCCCTTGACAGAGGAAGGAATCAGCAGTTTACAATCACTGAAATTGCACACACAGCCCATGCAGGGGGAGCGGGGAGGAGGGCAGGTGAAACCTAGAAGAGTTTAAATGCATACATTCAAGACCAACTCTCCCCTGAACTCCTGGATAGATTATGGAGAGGGATTTCTATTTTCTTTCTTTTCATGTCTCCCCTCCCTCCCCTTTCTTTCTTTCCTTCCTTCCTTCCCATCTATTTGTTTTCTTTCCACCTCTTGCCTCCCTCCCTTGTTAAAACATCCCTAGTTAGGGTTGCCAGGTTCCCCCTGTCCACCTCTGGGGGATGGAGGGGGAGGGGGTGGCCCAATACAGGTTGGGTAACTCCTGGAGATTTGGGGATGGAGCCTGGGGAGGACTGGGACCTCAGTGGGGTACAATGCCATAGAGTCCACCCTCCAGAACATCCATTTTCTTCAGGGAAACTAATTTTTGTGGTCTGAAAATGTGCTGTAATTCCAGGGGATCCCCAGATCCCACCTGGAGGCTGGCACCCCTAGCTCCAGTGCTGAAACTGGAAGCTCTGGTTCTTCTGTTTGAGATGGTGGATGCAGACCACTGACATCAGCTTGCATCTGCTGAATCACCCTTTCTTTCAATCTCCGTTTCATTTTTAAATTGTAAGCCCATCTGCATGAACAAGATGGGGGGGGGAATGCCGATCAGAGGCCTTTTAAAATTTCCTTTTGATCTGTGTGCAGCCTAGAGAGAACATTGGTAAGGGATGTGCACTCTATGTTCATGCTCTTCGTTTTGCTGTTACTTAAAATGGTGTGGTAGATTCAAAGGGGCAACCAACTGGGATGTACTAAAAGGAATGACAGGATTGCCCATTGGAAATAATGGGAGAGGCTTGAAGGCCCATTGGAGATAATGGGAGCCAGGAATGCCAATTGACTTGCATGGGCTCTGCTGAAATACATTGCAGCCCAAAAAAAGTTGCAAAGAAAATGCAGAATGGTTTTTCCAATTAGGTTTTTGCGCCCAGATAGGCTATTCTAGGACTGTAATGACAGTTCTCAGAGTGGAAAAACAGTCCCTAGCAATAGAATCTGTGCTGCATTTTAAGGTGGAGTTTCTCTAGCAGTGTGCTAAGAAGGCACCCAGCCCAGGGGCATTGCTAGGGCGTTCCCAGGGGTTCCCAGGCCACCTTAATTTTCTGGGGAGCCCCACCCTAAATGCCACATAGTTCCACCTCCATAGATAGTGACAATGGCCTGTGATGTCACTGACTCTTCCCTATGATGTCATTGGATCCCAGTTCTTTTAATGACTTAGCAATGCCTCTGGCCCAGCCCCAGCCCCCCTGGGAAATTGCAAAGTCTACGCCCTTGGTCTGGGGCAGGTGATGCACTCTATTCTTGGTGCTGGAGGGGGCAGCAGTGGGAGGGCTGCTAGTGTCCTGGCCCCACTGCTGGACCTCCTGATAGCACGTGGTATTTTTGGCCGCTGTGTGACAGAGTGTTGGACTAGATGGGCCATTGGCCTGATTCAACATTGGCTTCTCTTATGTTCTTATGTTCTTATGTCTCTATAAGCTACAAACCTCTTATGATGCAGCAGCAGCAGAACTGGAAGAAGAAGCAGAAGACAGCCAGTTCCACAGCAGGCCTGATAGAAGCCCTCTGGGGGCTTGATCTGGCCTCCGGGTCGCATGTTTGACACACCTGTCCTAGAGCATCCCTGGAGTGGATGCAGAGCAGAGTGACAAGGCTGTGTCCCAGAGAGTTTTTTGTGAACAAATTGTTCCTAAATAGCTAGTTAAGCACAGGCACTTCTCAAATTGCATGGCCCAACACAATCGTCATTATTCAAGTTGAAAAATTATAGAGGTGGCATCCATTCACCTTCTCTCCGAGGCAAGCAACAAGAACAACAACAAGAACCAAAGGCAGGGATGTCAATTGACTTCTTGTGACGGCAGTACGGTCATGGTTATCTAGTCCCATGGCTTTCATTATTTTAATTACCGAGGGGAAATTGCCTAACGGGCTGCCTTGTACTCGGAGTGGAAATGAGATCGATGGCGGTGTCGATAGCCCTGGATCGCTCGAGGACATGCCGATGTGTTCCATCACTGGTGATGCGGTGATGAACGTCGTCTGTGATCCGGTAGTCCTGCCAAGTTTGCTGTTATCCAGTGGGGGGGGGAGGTTGTTCCCCAGTGAAAACCTAACTCGAAATGACAAAACAGGGGCAGACTTCATGTTTTTTTTCCCTACATCAGGAAGAGAGCTCCTAAAATAGGGGGCGATTAAAAAAATTACGGATGAGCAGGATCCGTGAGACAGCAGCCTCCGACATAGAATTTGCCTGTTCCCTACAGAGAACAGTTCCGAAGCCAGAGTTACTTGATGTGAACTAACAGTGTAATCCGAAACAGAGCTGTGGGAGGGCTTCTGGTGTCCTAGCCCCACTGCTGGACTTCCTGATGGCACCTGGTATTTTTGGCCTCTGTGTGACAGAGTGTTGGACTAGATGGGCCATTGGCCTGATCCAACATTGGCTTCTCTTATGTTCTTATGTTCTTAGCTGTGTGTGTGTGTGAAGCATTGTCAAGTTGTAGCAGATGAAGAAGAGAAGAGAAGAGATTGGATTTATACCCCACCCCTCACTACCCAAAGGTGTCTCAGAGTGGCTTACAAACTCATTTCCCTTCCCCTCCCCACAACAGACACCCTGTGAGGTAGGTGGGGCTGAGAGAGCTCTGACACAAATGGCTCTTTTTCAAAGAACAGCTTTTATCAGAACTACAGCTTGCCCAAGGCCATCCAGCCAGGTGCAAGTGGAGGAGTGGGGAATCAAACCCGGTTCTCCCAGATTAGAGTCCGCGCACTTAACCACTACACCAAACTGGGTCTCTTCTTGATGACCCTGTAGGGTTTTCAAGGCAAGAGACATTCAGAGGTGGATCACCATTGCCTGCCTCTGCGTGGAGACCCTGGACTTTCTTGGTGGTCTCCCATCCAAGTACTAACTGTTGGTACTGCCAGGGAACCGCGAAAGAATAGCAGAGTGCTCAAAGGCAAAGCTTTGGGGCTAGGTGTGGCGACAGACTTACAAAGGTACACAGAGGCTGCGATCATACGCACAATTAGACCTGACATAGGTGCAAATGCCGGGCGGATTTCGTAGAATCATAGAATGTTAGAGTTGGAAGGGACCTTGCAGGTCATCTAGTCCAATCCCCTGCACTCTGCAGGAGCATAGCCAAAAGATAGCCCTATGTACTACAACATACCCAAAAGATGGTTGTCCAGCCTCTGCTTGAAAACATCCAGGGAAGGAGCATCCACTACCTCCCGAGGCAAGCTGTTCCACTGCTCAACCCCAGGAAGTTTCCCCTGATATCTAGCCGGTAACAACTCCCTTGTAATTTCCACCCATTCGATCTAGTCTTGCAATCCGGAGCAAGAGAGAATAGAACTGCTCCATCTTCTACATGACAGCCCTTCAGATACTTGAATACTGCAATCATGTCCCCTCTAAGCCTTCTCTTTCCCAGGCTAAACATACCCAACTCTTTCAGCCTTTCCTCATAAGACTTGAATTCCAAACCTCACACCATCCTGGTCACCCTCATCTGGACACGCTTGAGCTTGTCAACATCCTTCCTAAAGTGTGGTGCCCAAAACTGGACACAGGACTCCAGGTGAGGCCTGACCATAGCAGAATAGACCATAGCAGGTGAGGCCTGACCATAGCAGAATTTAAAAGGTGCGATCAGACAACAACATCCGGGAAGCGTCTCGCAGCCATCGACAACCCGTTCTGCTCCGCCGCAGAAGCAGAGTTTAAAGACACCAGGGGAGATCCGGTAGCTAAGAAGAAGAAGAGATTGGATTTATACCCCGTCCTTCACTGCCCAAAGGCATCTCAGAGCGGCTTACAAACTCCTTTCCCTTCCCCTCCCCACAACAGACACCCTTTGAGGTAGAAGAAGAAGAATAGATTGGATTTGTACCCCGCCCTTCACTACCCAAAGGTGTCTCAGAGCGGCTTACAAACTCCTTTCCCTTCCCCTCCCCACAACAGACACCCTGGGAGGTATGTGGGGCTGAGAGAGCTCTTGACAGAAACTGCTCTTTCAGGAACAGCTGTGCCAGAGCTTGTTGACTGACCCAACATCACATCAGCAGGTGCAAGTGGAGGAGTGGGGGAATCAAACCAGGTTTGGACGGACTTCTCCGTGTCTGATCACTCCAGCATGCTCTCATGGCATCGGGATGGTCTGATTAGGCCATCCTGACTTCATGCCGTTGTTTTTTTCCCCCTTCAGAGTATGCACATCATCGCAAACTCCATAGGGAACTCTCGGTGCAGGGGTGCGATTCATCAATCCCTCGGTTCAGCGCATGGGGGGGGAACAGCACAAAGAAAAAACCAACTCACCCGCAGTTGTGTCTGATCACACACTGATGGACTGTGCCCGCAGCTTCGAAGGGAGGTGTGATCGTGCAATTGCGGGCCAAATTCCTTCAGAGGAAATAGCCTTGCTCCCCCCCCGGGTTTCCTGGCGCGTGCGACCGCAACCGGAGTCAGCAATCAGTTCTAAAACCAATAAGCAGCTTTTTTTAATTAAAGGGAATACATGCTTGAGAGTGCAGGTAAGAGACAGATATCGATTACCTACTCTAGGGACGGCCAAACTTGCTTAGCCCAAGAGCCGCAGAGAATAAATGTCAGATGTTTGAGAGCCGCAAGACTTGAGCAAATATTACATATGTTTTTATCGTAAGATATGCAGATTTGCCTGTTATTAACATTTTTTTAAAAAAAGAAATTTTATTAACAGGATATAATAATACATTCCATAATTGATAACCAATTCTTAACATATCCTTTTCTACAATTTTCTATCCCCCCTCCCCGGCTTCCAGCAATGCTCCACCCCCATTGATATTTCTGCCAATATTCTCTTACATTCAATTCTTATTCAATATTCAAATCTTCCTTTTCAATATTTTCCTTTTCTATTTCTCACTATTAGGTAACATTTGTAATACAATCCATTTTCTTACTACACTTCTATTCTTAATAATTGTCAAAGCAAAGCAACCTATTTTTCACATCCCAATTGAGTTCTAGATAGTCTTTGAAGTCTTTCCAGTCTGCTAAAAATTCTTCGTCTTCTTTTCCATGCCTGTTATTAACACTAAATGAGACTGACAAAAATTAAAGAATGGGGTTAAAAGCAGATATGGATAACGAAATTTATTTATCCGATGATATTTGTAGGTGGGGGGGATTTGAGAGTGCATTTAAAGTTAAAGTTGCTTTCTTTCTCTGCTCCCCTCTCATCTCAAACCTACCCAGGGAGGGGAATGTCGTGATTCACTGGTTTTGGTAAGGCTGGCCTAGATGAGTTTGATCGAGTGTCAAAGGGAATGACCGCTAGTGCCAGCATGTGACTGCAAAGAGGCTGGCCATAGCCGGTCTGAGGCAGTCCAGCCTGACACTGAGTATTGCATCTGGATTGCATCAGCTGTGAGCTGATTGGTCAGAGGCTGTATAAATGTACAGTGTGTACAGTGGTTTTATGTTCTTCACTTGGACTGATTGCAGCGGAGCACTTTGACACTGAGAACTGTATATAGGTGGTAAAGGTAAAGGTAAAGGTTCCCTTGCTCGAAAGCCAATCGAATCCGACTCTAGGGTTGCGGTGCTCATCTCTGTTTCAAAGCCGAAGAGCCAGCACTGTCCGAAGACGTTTCCGTGGTCATGTGGCCAGCATGACTAAAAACCAAGGCGCACGGAACACTGTTCCCTTCCCACTGAAGTGGTACCTATTTATCTACTTGCAATTTCTTGCTTTCAAACTGCTAGGTTGGCAGGAGCTGGAGCTAGAGACGGGAGCTCACTCCGTCAAGCGGCATCCGGGTCTTGAATTGCTGAATTACTGACCTTCCACAGCCGGCAGTTCAGCATCTTAACCACTTGAGCCACCGCAGCTCCAGATATAGGTAGTAGCAGAGTGTAAATAAAATTCACTTTGTATTTGCACCTAAGTTCTGGACTCAGTCTTCTTTGGGTACTCTAACTCCCTTTGGGCACTAACGTGTCAGCCAGCGTTGCGTATGCCACGACAGGGAACACTGGCTGGGGAAGGGAAGACCCATTGGGAAGGCACGCCTCCCCTTTGTTTCTCCAGCCGCCCTGCTGGGAGCCGCAAAATCTGTATGAGAGAGCCGCATGCGCATACCAGGTGCCATCAGGAGGTCCAGCAGTGAGGCCAGGACGCCGGAAGCCCTCCCACTGTTGACACACACACCCAAGCACCAAGAATACAGAGCATCACTTGCCCCAGACTGAGAGTTCCTATCTATACCTCGTGGCTAAGAGCCACTGATGGACTTCTGCTCTTAAGAACATAAGAGAGAAGCCAATGTTGGATCAGGCCAACGGCCCATCCAGTCCAACACTCTGTGTCACACAGTGGCCAAAAATACCAGGGGCCATCAGGAGGTCCAGCAGTGGGGCCAGGACACGAGAAGCCCTCCCACTGCTGCCCCCCACCCAGCACCAAGAATAGAGTGCATCACCTGCCCAGACTGAGAGTTCCTATCTATACCTTGTGGCTAAGAGCCACTGATGGACTTCTGCTCTTAAGAACATAAGAGAGAAGCCAATGTTGGATCAGGCCAACGGCCCATCCAGTCCAACACTCTGTGTCACACAGTGGCCAAAAATACCAGGGGCCATCAAGCGGTCCACCAGTGGGGGCAGGACACTAGAAGCCCTCCCACTGTTGCCCCCTCCCCCCAAGCACCAAGAATACAGAGCCTCACTTGCCCCAGAGTTCCTACCTATACCTTATGGCTAAGAGCCACTGATGGACTTCTGCTCCAGATGTTTATCTAATTCCCTCTTAAAGCTGTCCATGCTTGTAGCCGCCACCTCCTGTGGCAGTGAATTCCTCCTCCTCCTCCTCCTCCTCCTCCTCCTCCTCCTCCTCCTCCTCCTCCTCCTCCTCCTCCTCTTCTTCTTCTTCTTCTTCTTCTTCTTCTTCTTCTTCTTCTTCTTCTTCTTCTTCTTCTTCTTCTTCTTCTTCTTCTTCTTCTTTGCAGAAGCAGGCAATGGCAAACCACCTCTGTTCATCTCTTGCCTTGAAAACGCTACGCCGTCCCCATAAGTCGGCTGTGTCATGCTGGCAGTTTGCACCACCATTTACCAGGTGGTGTTCCTTAGCTCCACACAGTGAAAAACTTCCCTTGCCTATTTCCACACCTTAAACCAATAGTCAGACCATCTAGTCCAGCATCCTATGTCACACAGTGGCCAACCAGTTCCCCTGCAGGGCCAACAACAGGGCACAGAGGCCGAGGCCTTCCCCTGATGTTGCCTCCTGGCTCTGGGATCCATAGGATTAATGCTTCTGAATGTGGAGGTTCCCCTCAGTCACCATAGTTAGTAGCCATGGATAGACTTATCCTCCAGGAATCTTATCGAATCCCCTTTGAAAGATGTTTATTCCCATGGCCATCGCTACATCCTCTGGCGGCGAATCCCAGATTTGAGTCACTCTCTGTGTAAAGTGGTATTCCCTTTTGTCCAGCCTGAACCTACTGCCCATTAGCTTTATCGGATGCCCTCCAGTTCTAGTACTTTGGGAGAGGGAGAAAAAGTCCTCTTTGTCAATTCTCTCCACCCCGTGCACAATTTTATAAACCTCTCTCATGACCACCACCACCCCCAGTCGTCTCTTTTCTAAACCGAAAAGTCCCAAAAACTCTTCGGCCTTTCCCCCTAGAGAAGGTGCTCCAAACCCCCTCATCATCTCGGTTGTCCTCCTCTGTACTTTTTTTCAGCTCTGCAGTGTTCTTTCTAAGATATGGATAGTTTGAAGAGAAGAAGAAGAAGAGAAGAAGAGATTGGATTTATACCCCGCCCTTCACTTGGAGTCTCAGAGCAGCTTGCAAACTCCTTTCCCTTCCCCTCCTCACAACAGACACCCTGTGAGGCAGGTGGGGCTGAGAGAGCTCTGACAGAAACTGCTCTTTTTCAAGAACAGCTGTGCCAGAACCATGGCTTGCCCAAGGTCATCCAGCCAGGTGCAAGTGAAGGAGTGGGGAATCAAACCCGGTTCTCCCAGATTAGTGTCTGCACACTTAACCACTACGCCAAACTGTTTTCCAGGTCTGGTGGGCAGATTAGGAGGCGACACCTGACATTCCAAGGTGGGGAGATTGTAAAGAACCTGGCATGAAACGGTCCCTTCGATGGATCATCCTGAGCGGATTGGATGTTGCCCTGCTTTGATCAACGTTTGGATCGGAGGTGACATGAAACGGTTCGTGTTCCTTTGATGAAGTGTTCTCTGAAATAAGGGATGACACATGCCTTAGCTCGGGGTGGTTAATGCCACATACATACCGCTGACATCCTGCCTCTGTGACAGAATGTGCCTTGGTCGTGGTAGACCAGCTATGCTTTCTGAGATGTCCTAAGGAACCCCGCAGCACTTAGGCTTTTAAGGGGGTGCCCTTTGAAACAACTAAGAGGAGACTGGGCATCGTGTTCCCTGGAGAGCACTAAGAGCGGGATCCCAAAATCGCCTGATCCTCCCGGGCCCTAAAGAAACCAGGCTGGCTGTAATGAGGACCAGGGCCTTTTCTGTGGTGGCCCCTTACTGGTGGAATGAGCTCCCAGATGACATCAGGGCCCCGCGGGACCTTTTACAGTTTTAAGACGGAGCTCTTCCACCAGGATTTCGATTAGGGTGCCGCTTTTAATATCCTGGCCCTGGCCCTAACTTCACCATCAACAGCCTGGCATGAACCTGGATTTGGGCGGGGGGCGACCGTTTAGTGCTGAGAGACCAACGCCATCTGATACCAACATCTATTCGAATATGGATGATCTTATACATTGTGATTTTAATTCATCTATGCTTTATTATACATCAGTGTATACCTATATATATTATGAGCCACCCTGAGCCCGCCTCCACGGGGAGGTGCAGGATATAAATCTAATAAATGAGGGTCGTCTCCGTTGGAATGAGCAACTCAACATGCCTGGACATCGGGGGGCGCTACATCACTCTAAGGATGTATAGGTGTTGTCTCCTCGAATGGGATGCCTCTCTTCGTCTTAACCTGGGAGCTGCCCTCTGACCCCTCCTCTCCCTTTGGCCTCTCACCTTCTTCACATGACCTTTCCTCTCGCTTCCATGGAGACACCTGTCTCTGCAGATCTCTCCTGTAGATCCAATGCCCTCATACTCCCATGATGCTGGATTAGCTGGCCATTTGCAGTAGGGGAGGTGCTCTTCAGATTAGGTTGGGAAAACTAGAGAAGGGGGTTTTAAACCTCCTCCCCTGGCACCATGAGCCTGACCCCTCAGACTGCCAGCTCCGAGTTGGGGAATTACTGGAGATTTGGAGGCAGACCCTGTTGGAGTGAGCAACTCAGCATGCCTGGACATTGGGGGGCACAACACCGCTCTAAGTACGTCTAGGTGTTATCTCCTTGAATGGGAGGCCTCTTTTTGTCTTAACCAGGGAGCTCCCCTCTGACTCCTTCTCTCTCCCTCCCTTTGTCCTCTCACTCACGGCACATGGCCTTCCATGGAGACACATGTCTCTGCAGGTCTCTCCTGCAGAGACAATGCCCTCATACTCCCACACACGGGATGCCAGGCAAGCTGGCCACTTGTGAAAGGGAAAGTACTCTTTAGTTCGGCTTCTCTCTCTCCTTTCGAGTGTAACCTGAATGTGAACTGGATCAACCTGAATTAGGTCCCGACGGGGGATGGGAGAGATGTTCCAGGAGTGGGAAGTGACATCACTCCCACCCCCATCTCCAAAACAATGACGTTATATGCAGGGGTCATTTCATAGAAAAAGAGGTGCAGGAGCTCATTAGCATAACTCATTAGCATAACTTATTTGCATATGCCACACACCCCTGACATCACCGGAAGTGTGTCAGAAGGCAACACCCACCACTCAGGCTCCACCCCTAGGGTGTCATTCCAGTCCCAGAGTAGCCTATCTGGGCCCAGGAGGAATGCTACACATGCTGCTTTGCGTTCCTGCTGGGAGCTGAGGGCGGGGCTTGCTGCTGCCTGTGCTTCTAACTGCCGGAGCTCCGCTCCTGCGTGCTCCTGCTCCAAATGACCCCTGGTCCTTGCAACATGCCTGAGTCACCCAAAAGTGGCATCGGTGCATGGGCAACATCATGGGTGATTGTTGTGTATTAAGATGGCCATGGCTGAGCTAGCCAGGCCATGCGGTCGCGCCGACCTGCAGACCTTCAGTCCTAGAACAATAGCCACCTCAGATCCTAGCGCAGACCAATAGGTTCACCCAGATCCTGAATTGGACCTATGGGAACCTGGGCCATGTAAATAGAACCTATCACGGGAATTGGGGGGGGGTGTTGGGTGTGAGTGTGGACACGCATATAAGTCAGCCTCGGATTGGCTAGTTTATCTTCCATTTCAATGCAATCAATAAACTTGAGCTGAGTTCACCACACTGAGCCCCAGAACTCAGTACTTTACAGTGATGCTCTGGATTGGGGGCAAAACTCTATGGTAAAATTGGCAACCATAGAGGTTTTTTTCACCCAAAATCCAGAGTGTCACCCCCTCCCCAATGTTGCTGACATTGCTGATGTCACTTCTGGGTGATACAGTCACGTCATGTGCAATGTTGCTTTTGGGGGGGAATTCTCCCCAGCCAGTAGCACGCAGGACCCCACAAGCTCAAGAGATTCCCTGCCCCTACTGGGCAAAAGGCACCCCTGTTGTTTCTGCTGACCACTTTGGGCCATCAGTGACAGAGCCTGAGTTTGAGTCCCGGGGAACAATGGGACTGGGGCTCCTGGCTCCAGCTTAGGGGAACCAATGGGAACGGCGGCGGGAATTCAAACCCACCAATGGCACCAGGGGGCTGTTCCCGTTCGCTTGTATATAGTTGGCCACAGGGCCAGGTAACCTTGTCTTGTTGTGTAATAGCGAACCATGCAGATCACGACATCGGTGTCTGTGGTTTTATTATGCATCCAACCCACTACGCAATAACCCCTAACTTGAATAAACATAGGTTTGAATTTTTTGCACTACACTTCTCGGGATATTAATTTACTGCATGCTTCTGTGACTGGGCAAACGCTGCCATATCATTTGGAGGGAGGACGGGGCCTCACAGCTGGGAAGACAGGGGCATCTTGGAAGTTGGCAAGACTGACAGACTAGTAGCATCTGCCAGTCATTAACAATTAATATTATTATTTATTATATTTATGAATCGCCCAGCCCCTGCCAGAGCAGGGCTCTGGGCGATGTGCAAAAGCCATAAAAAAGAACAAGGGGAAAAAAATTAGTTAAGACATTAATAAAACATTTCAAACGGGCAGACGGCAAATAATTAACTAATCCCAATTCCAAAAGGCGAATAATTAACCAATCCCATTTCCAAATGCCGGCTACTTCACGGGGGGTGGGGGGAGATAGCTGCAGGGTTCTTTTTGTAGCAGGGACTCATACATGAGAACATACATAAGAGAAGCCAATGTTGAATCAGGCCAATGGCTCATCTAGTCCAACACTCTGAGTGCATCACCTGCCCCAGACTGAGAGTTCCCATCTATACCCTGTGGCTAACAGCCACTGATGGACTTCTGCTCCTTTGCATACTAGGCGACACACCCCTAATGTAGCCAATCCTCCAAGAGTTTACAGAGCTCTTCTTACAGGGGCTACTGGAAGCTCTTGGAGGACTGGCTACATTAGGGGGGGTGTCGCCTAATATGCGAAGAAATCCCTGCTACAAAAAGAGCCCTGGTAGATGTAAATAGCAGAGACCATAGAAAATAGCAGCCCATCAGCGAGCAGGTTCTTCAAAGGTCCTTATAGAAACATCCTCCGGGAAACACCCTCCCACCTCCAACACCATCTCCAGCAGTTTCTACTAACAGTGTTCTTTCCCTTCCCTCATTGTAGTATAGGTAGGCCAGTGTTCCCTCTAAGCTGAGTTAGTGTGAGCTAGCTCACAGTTTTTTAGCCTCCAGCTCACCCATTTTTGTCTTAGCTCAGGAAGGGATGTCTCCAGAGCAAACTAATTCATGCAGCAGCCAAATCACTCGCTCACAATTTTAATGCCAGTAGCTCACAAAGTAGAATTTTTGCTCACAAGACTCCGCAGCTTAGAGGGAACATTGACGTAGGCTGAGTTCAGACTGGCAGTTTGAAGCGGGAGCCAGTCGTGGCAAAAAAAAGTCCCGGGACAAACTGTTCCGGGTTTTCCCAGTCACGCTGCACGGACTGATGCGGGAGCATACCGGGAGAAGGCGCGTGGGAGCGTTTAGACTGCTGGCCCAGAGGTGCAGCTGTAAATGGCTTTTCCCTGGTAATTTGGCTATGGGCACATGCGTGCATGTGCGCATAGGCACTTATGCACATCCCCACATGCACAGCCAGCGGCACACACTATAGACACGGGTTGCTCCCAGCTTTTCAGGTTACCGTTCACACTTCCGGGAAGCGGAATGAAGCGGGATAAAGGCACTCTCCAGGGTTTGCTGCCACTTTCACCAGGTATCTTTTAAACGCGGGAGCAAAGCAGAACAGCACGGGTTGCCTACGGGTGGGGAGCGCCAGGCAGATGTGCCTGTGTGAACGCCCCCTTTAATCCGCTTGCAAAACATGGCTGAAACATGGCTATAGCGGGGCAAACTGCCAGTCTGAACTCAGCTGTAGTGTCTCTCCCAAGCAAACGGTCTTCCTTTCCCCTGCCTGTTGTCGCAGGTGACCTGACTGCGGCATTGTTATAATGGCTGTGATCTGGCTGCCTGCCCTCCCGGTAAAATCAGGCCCTCTGACCTCTCTTTACCCTTCTGCTAAAGGGCCAGCACAAAGGCCCAACAGGGGGAATGAGAAAGCCGTCTCCTCGCTCATCGGTTGCCACAGCAATCTTGCCCTGGTCTCTGACAAACGTCCCAAGCAAGCAAGCCCTAGTGAGAAGATGACCTTGCCTATGAGGCCGGTCGACATCTCGCTCACGCCAAGGCCTCCGTCTCTGTCTCCTTTTCACATTTCCCTTGGCCCCCAAGCATCATTTCTCTCTGTCCTGTCAAAAGGAAAACACACACACCGCTCCTCTGACACGTCCAATTCATGCTCAGAAAGAACACCTTTCTTCCTTTTCATGTGCGGGACTAACAGTGTGCTCCCCTCTCCCCCGCTCAACCTTTTCCCGTTTGAAATTCTCTTTGAGACTTTTAATGGCAACGGGAAGCGCTTCATCTCTTTTCACCGGCACTGCCTGACAGGTGAAATTTTGCTCCATCTCCCCTCAAAAGTTATTGGCTCCCTAGCAGGGGCTGTATCCTGTCCACAATCCCTTCCTCCCCCAGGGTTATTTTGAAAAATATGAAATTATAGGAATGCTATTTATGTGTATACAAAAGTATGAAATTATGTAACGGGTTCCACTTTTGTACAGTTCACTGCCACTGTCTGTTAAATTTGGGTTGCCAGCTGCCTGGAAGGGGGGAGGAAAGGTGTTCTGTCCCTTTAATAGAGGTTGCAATTATTTGCTTTCATGCCACAAAGAGCTTCAGCTCTTAAAGGGACAGGACATTTTTCTTCAGGGCGGTTGTGCCAGTCCTGTGCTATTTACTGAATTGGGCTGAAATCTGGTCTGCCCACTGGCCTGTTTTGCCCTCCTATGACTGGTGACCCCCTTTGGCCACTCTCCAGATATTATAGGGTTGCCAACTGCCCAGGTGGTTCAAGCCACAAAGGGACCACAGTGACTAACCAAAGGTTTCACCCCACCAATGTTCACTGTGAAAAAAATGATTCCATTCCAATTACAGTCCACAAACTTGCTTCTTCTTTTGTTCCTTTATTTTGCGTCGTGCAGTGCTGCTGCTTCCAGGCCATTGCCATGCAACAACGGATTTCCTAGGTACGTATTCCGTTTCCCCCAGTGCTTCATCAGGTCATTTTTTTATTACGTGGAGCCAATGCTCTAAGCCTCCTAACTCAGAGTTAATCTTGTGTTTCCCTTTGGCATCATTAATGATAGCCAGCAGATGCCTTAATATACTGATGCAAATAAATCTAAAGCAGGAGGAGGAGGAGGAGAGGAAGAGGAGGAGGAGGAGGAGGAGGAGGAGGAGGAGGAGGAGGAGGAGGAGGAGGAGGAGGAGGAGGAGGAGGAGGAGGAGGAGGAGGAGGAGAAGAAGAAGAAGAAGAAGAAGAAGAAGAAGAAGAAGAAGAAGAAGAAGAAGAAGAAGAAGAAGAAGAAGAAGAAGAAGAAGAAGAAGGAGTTCCTGCTAAAAAAGAGCCCTGGTTAGCACTATTGGCATGTTGCAGTGAACACGCACATCTCACTTCTGTGAATGAGTACATCTTTTTGTAAGAAAGAACTGAGCCACATTCACTATATAAATGAAACTAGGGAACAAGTACCTGGATAAAGGTGGGTATCACATGATCATCCGGACCCGTATGTGGACTGTAAGAGCACAGAACGAGAGCAGTGAGAATCGTGGGCAAACGAGGCCTGAGTTTAACACCTGCACCCTCTTGCGTCCTTGAGGTGACCGAAGCAGGACACGGTACTGCCGGGAAGCAGCACGCGGCTCGCTGAATCAGGATACGGAACATTCCTGTAAAGCTGTAATGAAGCACACCGTAGGAACGTCTTCATCAGCAGCAAACTTGATTGTCTTAGCCATGGGCGTAATGATAGCACTGAAACTGACACAATATTAAAATGGGACAATATCCCCAGTCAAGTGGTCCATCGTCCTTAATATACTGATGCAAATAAATCTAGAGGAGGAGGAAGAGAAGAAGGAGGAGGAGGAGGAAGAGGAAGAGGAAGAGGAAGAGAAAGAGAAAGAGGAAGAGGGAGAGGAGAGGAGAAGGAGGAGGAGGAGGAGGAGGAGGAGGAGGAGGAGGAGAAGAAGAAGAAGAAGAAGAAGAAGAAGAAGAAGAAGAAGAAGAAGAAGAAGAAGAAGAAGAAGAAGAAGAAGAAGAAGAAGAAGAAGAAGAAGAAGAAGAAGAAGAAGAAGGAGTTCCTGCTAAAAAAAGAGCCCTGGTTAGCACTATTGGCATGTTGCAGTGAACACGCACATCTCACTTCTGTGAATGAGTACATCTGTTTGTAAGAAAGAACTGAGCCACATTCACTATATAAATGAAACTAGGGAACAAGTACCTGGATAAAGGTGGGTATCACATGATCATCCGGACCCGTATGTGGACTGTAAGAGCACAGAACGAGAGCAGTGAGAATCGTGGCAAACGAGGCCTGAGTTTAACACCTGCACCCTCTTGCGTCCTTGAGGTGACCGAAGCAGGACACGGTACTGCCGGGAAGCAGCACGCGGCTCGCTGAATCAGGATACGGAACATTCCTGTAAAGCTGTAATGAAGCACACCGTAGGAACGTCTTCATCAGCAGCAAACTTGATTGTCTTAGCCATGGGCGTAATGATAGCACTGAAACTGACACAATATTAAAATGGGACAATATCCCCAGTCAAGTGGTCCATCGTCCTTAATATACTGATGCAAATAAATCTAGAGGAGGAGGAAGAGAAGAAGGAGGAGGAGGAGGAAGAGGAAGAGGAAGAGGAAGAGAAAGAGAAAGAGGAAGAGGGAGAGGAGAGGGAGAAGGAGGAGGAGGAGGAGGAGGAGGAGGAGGAGGAGGAGAAGAAGAAGAAGAAGAAGAAGAAGAAGAAGAAGAAGAAGAAGAAGAAGAAGAAGAAGAAGAAGAAGAAGAAGAAGAAGAAGAAGAAGAAGAAGAAGAAGAAGAAGAAGGAGTTCCTGCTACAAAAAGAGCCCTGCACTATTGGCATGTTGCAGTGAACACATGCATCTCATTTCTGTGAATGAGTACACCAGTTTGTAAGAAAGAACCGAGGCACATTCACTATATAAATGAAACTAGGGACCAAGTACCTGGATAAATGTGGGTATCACATGATTGTCTGGACCTGTATGTGGACTGTAACATGAAAATGACTCAGTACACATACAAAGAACGTGGTTTGTACACAGGGATGCCGGCTCCAGGTTGGGAAATTCCTGGAGATTTGGGGGGCGGAGCCTGGGAAGGGCAGGGTTTGGAGATGGGAGAGACTTCAGCAGGGTATAATGCCATAGAGCCCAGCCTCCAAAGCACCCATTTGATTCAGGGGAACTGATCTCGTTGGTCTGGAAATCAGTTGTAATAGCAGGAGATGTCCAGGTGCCACCTGGAGGTTAAAAACAATGATGGAAACAACCGTGATTAAGTAATTAAGACAGTGTTCTTATGTAAAGGGAGTAGTTTGTTAGGATATTACGAGCACGGAAAGAATCTGTTCCATTGAAGTGGGAAGAATGTTGAGCGTTGATTCATGGATTAGAATTGTCTAAGTATTTTTAACTTTGGTGTAGTGGTGAAGTGCGTGGACTTTAATCTGGGAGAACCGGGTTTGGTTCCCCACTCCTCCACTTGCACCTGGCTGGACGACCATCGGTCAGTCACAAGCTCTGGCTCAGCTGTTCTTGAAAAAGAGCCGTTTCTCTCAGAGCTCTCTCAGCCCCCCCTACCTCACAGAGTGTCTGTTGTGGAGAGGGGAAGGGTAAGGAGTTTGTAAGCCGCTCTGAGACTCCAAGTGAAGAGCAGGATATAAATCCAATCTCTTCTTTCTCTCTCTTTGCAGTAGGCATTATGGAGTTTGCATGCAAGTCTTAGTGACAACATAAGATGGTTATTTGATTGTAATTGTTTTTCCTCTCGTTTCAGTTATTTGATTGTAATTGTTTTTCCTCTCATTTCAGTGGCATGTAAACTAATGTTACTTATGCAGAACACTTAGAAAAAGCTGTCATGTGAAATGGTAGTATATGCAAATTCCGTTGTGCGTATGCGTACATCTTTATCACATGTTGAAGAGATACTACTCACTGCCAAGGTAAAGGTAAAGGTTTCCCTTGCTCGAAAGCCAGTCGAATCTGACTCTAGGGTTGCGGTGCTCATCTCCGTTTCCAAGCCAAAGAGCCAGCGCTGTCCGAAGACGTCTCTGTGGTCATGTGGCTGGCATGACTAAACTGCAAAACAGCAGTCTGAATATATTTTCAAGATACTACATCACGGTTGTTTCCATCATTGTTTGCACCCTTGCCGTGATCTCTCTGTTGTTTCTACAGCCACCAGGAGGTTGGCAACCCTAATTTCCGGGTGCATTCATTGTGACTTCAGGACAGAGCTGCTGTTCAAGAGTAGGCAACAGAGCGTGAGCTAGGCCAACGGCGTGACTTCATGCGAGGCATGCCCTCTGAATAATTGCAGCTCATGTCTAGCGTGAAGTTCAGCTGCCCCGAGGATAAATCTAATCTCCCCGTGGTTAAATACTGCCATACATCGCATGTTCAAAAGCCCATTCAGAAACAGAAAAAGCGGTATGCAGAATCTCAAAGAAATGTTTTGGGTGAGAGGGGGGTTTTTTTTGGTTGTTGCTGTTGTCGAAAGATCAATGTAAAGTACGACGTCGCCCTCCCTAAAAGAAAAAAAAACGCTCGTAATGCTCCAACCGTTCCCGCTGATGAGCCATGAATAAAACAGATTTTCTATATCGAGCAGCTGCTTGAAAATGCATCACCCGTCACGGAGGTGAGTGAGGAGACTGACAAATCCAGCCGCGTACGAGGCCGGAGCGCCATGAGCTTCAGAGTCGGCCAAGCTGACTTGGCGGACTGGAGCATTTGTCGTTTAAAACCGGATTGTCTTTTTTAAACAAGAAAAAAGATGATGAGAGGATTGTGTGTTTTTTGTTTTACAATGTGATGTGACAAGAGTGAAGGGGGGGGAGACAAGCTGACCTTAAGAGAGCCAGTTTGGCTTAGTGGCTAGGAGCACGGATTGTAATCTAGGAGAACCGGGTTTGATTCCCCATTCCTCCATTTGCACCTGCTGGATGACCTTGGGCAAGCCATAGTTCTGTCAGAGCTGTCCTTGAAAAACAGCAGTTTCTGTCAAGAGCTCTCTCAGCCTCACCTACCTCACAGGGTGTCTGTTGTGGGCAGGGCTGGCTCCAGGTGTCTGGGCGCCCTAGGCAGGACAGCCTGGGGCGCCCCCACTAGGGATGCCATCCTCCCGGTGGGGCCTGGAAACCAGAGGGCAGAGGGCAGAGCGCTGCCTTTCCTGGAGGCTCCGCAGCTGCGGGGCCACCAGGAAAACCGGGGAAGGGGGCGGGGGTCTCGCCGCCACCCCTCCCTCCCAGCGCCGGCTTTTCTGGGGGCTCCGTGGCTGTGGGACCCCCAGGAAAGCTGGGAAGGGGGTGGGGGTCTAGCCGCCACCCCTCCCTCCCTGCGCTGGGTTTTCTGGGGGCTCCGCGGCTGCGGTGTCCCCAGGAAAGCCGGGAAGGGGGCGGGGGTCTAGCAGCGGCGGCAGGTGCCTGGTTAGGGCAGCAGGGGCGCTTTTTGGGGGGAGTGGGGCGCCATTTGGCCCCCTGAGGCTGACGCACCCTAGGCGAGCACCTAGTTCACCCTATGGGCGATCCAGCCGTGGTTGTGGGGAGGGGAAGGGAAAGGAGTTTGTAAGCTGCTCTGAGACTCCTTTGGGTAGTGAAGGGTGGGGTATAAATCCAATCTCTTCCTCTTCTTTTTCTTCTTCTTCTTCTTCAAATTCATGCATTTATATGGAACTTACTTATATTTGCTTTAAGTATTTCATTTATTTTAAAATATGTATTTATTTATTCATTCATTTTATCTATTTATTTATTCAATATATATATCGCCCTCCCTGTGGGCGGCCTCAGGGTGGTTTAACAGCAATCTTAATGCAATACCATTAAAGCAGCCATTAAAATGACAATTTGAATCAATAATACAATAAAAGACCGTTCCTTTGTTCTATCTTTTCCATCTATCATTGTATCTAACAGCATTTTCCCTCCTTCTATCATTTATTATTTCATTTGATCTTATTCTCAATTTACAACTATATAGTTTTAAAAAAAGGGTTTCCATTTTCTTGAAATTCTGATGTTGGTCTGTTATGTTAAATGTTGCCATCGCCGCATACTCACGTAGTTTATTCTTCCGTTTCTTCAGATCTGGACACTTTTCAGCCTTCCAATTTGCAGCAAAAATTACTCTTTCTGCCACCACTGTATACTTGAATAGTATACTTAGATAGTTCCCTGCAGGGCTATTTTTGTAGCAGGAACTCTTTTGCATATTAGGCGACACACCCCTAATGTAGCCAATTCTCGAAGAGCTTACAGTAGCCTCTGCAAGAAGAGCTCTGTAAGCTCTTGGGGGATTGGCTACATTAGGGGTGTGTCTTAGGGCTCTTTTTGTAGCAGGAACTCCTTTGCATATTAGGCCACAGACCCCTGATGTAGCCAATCCTCCAAGAGTTTACAGTAGCCCCTGTAAGAAGAGCTCTGTAAGCTCTTGGGGGATTGGCTACATTAGGGGTGTGTCTTAGGGCTCTTTTTGTAGCAGGAACTCCTTTGCATATTAGGCCACAGACCCCCTGATGTAGCCAATCCTCCAAGAGCTTACAGTAGCCCCTGTAAGAAGAGCTCTGTAAGCTCTTGGGGGATTGGCTACATTAGGGGTGTCACCTACTATGCAAAGGGGTTCCTGCCACAAAAAGAGCCCTGGTTCCCTGCATGTTTTGGTAATATTGCTTGGCATTATATTTAATAACTTGTTTGAGGGATCCGGCTCAAACTTAAGTTTCAAAACCCTTTGCATTCCTTCGTGTATTTCTATCCAATATTTTTCTTGCCTTCCTATGTGTCCACCACATACGAGAAAACGTCGCAACGCTGCACATTTCTTCAGACATTCCAAAGCCGCTCTTTCCAAAAAAGAAAGAATGCCCCTGCTGGCTCTGATAAGAAACAGAAGAAGGAACAGAAGAACGCATAAAAGCCTTCTGCTAACACAGGCTAGCCTCTTGCTCTGTTCCGATAAAGGAGCGATTGGCCTTTCTCCAACTGTGCGTGGCCAGGTCTGATCTGCAGAGGGGCGGAGGTAGGAAGGCAAATTGAATCCTATCCTATCTATCTCTCCATCCATCTGGGATATTTTTAGTCCCCCCTTCCTCCGAGGACTTCAGAGTGGCAAGTCTTCAACCCCCTCGTGCTCTGCCAAATAGCTTTATCAGTACTGTCACCGATCGGCTGGTGGGACACGCACCCTCGGCTCTTGTTGCTGAATCAGGGTGGAAGGCTGCACATAGCACATCCGTTTGCATGCGCAATTGCCTGTTCGGCTAGGAGACTGCTTCCATGTGCCTATGGCTCCCAGCCAGAGATGGAACGGGGGAGAAGATGAATGGGGGCGCTTGGCTTCAGTGAGGAGATGAAAATGAGATCACTGAACTGATGGTCAGTATGAGGCTGCTTCAGGGGGCGGTCACACGGGCGAGATAAAGTGGGGGAAGCGAGGCTATTCCCTCTGGAAGTATTTGACCTGCAGTTGTGTGATCATGGAGCTGTGGTGATCACACACGGAGTTGTGTGATCGCGGAGCTGTGGTGATCACACACGGAGTTGTGTGATCGCAGAGCTCAAGTGGTTAAGACGCTGAACTGCAGGCTATGGAAGGCCAGTAGTTCAGCAGCTCAAGGCCCGGGTGCTGCAAGACAGAGTGAGCTCCCGTCTCTAGTTCCAGCTCCTGCCAACCTAGCAGTTCGAAAGCAAGAAATTGCAAGTAGATAAATAGGTACCACTTCGGTGGGAAGGTAACAGCGTTCTGTGCGCCTTGGTGTTTAGTCATACCGGCCACATGACCACGGAAATGTCTTTGGACAGCACTGGCTCTTCAGCTTTGAAACAGAGATGAGCACCGCAACCCTAGAGTCGGATTCGACTGGCTTTCGAGCAAGGGAACCTTTACCTTTACTTTACTGTGTGATCACACCTCCCTTTGAAACTGCAGGCACAGCCCGCCACAGTGTGAACAGACGTAACCGCAGATGAGTCATTGTTGGTTTTTTGCAGGAGTTTCCAATGCACTTAAACAAGTAATCAATGTATCGCATCTCCACACTGAGGGCACCCTATGGAGTTTGCGATGATGTGCATACTGCGAAGGGGGGGGAAACAACAGCACGGAGTCAGGATGGCCTGATCAGACCGTCCCAACAGCATGAGAGCGCACTGGAGTGATCAGACAGGGGAAAGTCCATCCGTGGCCCATCGCAACTCCGTTTACTACCGGGTTTTTCCCGGTGTCTTTTTACTCCGCTTCTGCAGCAGAGCAGAATGGGTTGCCAATGGGTGCAGGGCCTCTGGTGGCACAGCCCAGATCATGACAAAGGGGGACCTGCCAACCCTACATCAAGCAAAGAAGCTCATCTGGTGGGCACACCAGAGAGGACATTTTCAGTGGCAGCCCCATGATTATGAAACAGCCTCCCCAGGGAGGTGCACCTCGCCTCGCTCATTGTCACTCTTCAAGGAAGCAGTTGAAGAGAGACTGCATTTGACGGAATGAGTGTAAGTCCTCACTGGAGTTTTTAAATTGTGGCCTTTTATGCACTTTTATCATTGTTGTTTTATTTGTGCGGTTTTTATTGCTGTTGTGTTGTTGTTGTTTTTAAAAAAAGCTGCTCTGAGTTTCACAGAAGAGAAAGGCGGCCAACTGCTGTTTCAAATGAATAAAGAAAGAAAACTTAAACCGGAAGGATGAGAAAACAGCCAAAAGAGATGGAGCCGTCACAGAAACATCGCATGGTGGGAAAAGAGACTTGGGAGGTTCACATAAAGGTTCACCTTTGAGACCAACAAAGTTTAATTCTGGGTGTGCATCTGTAATTTAATTCTGGGTATAAGCTTACGAGTGCATGCAGTGTGCATGTGTAATTTAATTCTGGGTATAAGTTTTTGTGTGCATGCACACTGAATCCAGTGTAACACATACACACAAAAGCTTATACCCAGAATTAAACTTTGCTGGAGAACGAGGAGGGAGGAGGAGGAGGAAGAGATTGGATTAATACCCCATCCTTCACTTGGAGTCTCAGAGCGGCTTACAAACTCCTTTCCCTTCCCCTCCCCACAACAGGCACCCTATGAGGTAGGCGGGGCTGAGAGAGCTCTTTCCAGAACTGTCCTTGAGAGAACAGCTATGACAGAACTATGGCTTGCCCAAGGTCATCCAGTCAGGTGCAAGTGGAGGAGCAGGGAATGAAACCTGGTTCTCCCAGATTAGAGAACATAAGAACATAAGAACATAAGAGAAGCCAATGTTGAATCAGGCCAATGGCCCATCCAGTCCAACACTCTGTGTCACACAGCGGCCAAAATATACCAGGTGCCATCAGGAGGTCCAGCAGTGGGGCCAGGACACTAGAAGCCCTCCCACTGCTGCCCCCCTCAAGCACCAAGAATCGAGTGCATCACCTGCCCCAGACTGAGAGTCCCCATCTATACCCTGTGGCTAATAGCCACTGATGGGCTTCTGCCCCATATATTTATCTAATTCCCTCTTGAAACTGTCCATGCTTGTAGTGGTCACCACCTCCTGTGGCAGTGAATTCCACATGTTAATCACTCTTTGGGTGAAGAAGGACTTCCTTTTATCTGTTCTAACCCGACTGCTCAGCAATTTCATGGAGTGCCCACGAGTTCTTGTACTGTGAGAAAGGGAGAAAAGTACTTCTTTCTCAACCTGCTCAATCCCATTCATAATCTTATAAACCTCGATCATGTCACCCCTCAGCCGTCGTTTCTCCAAGCTGAAGAGCCCCAAGCATTTTAACCTTTCTTCATAGGAAAGGTGTTCCAACCCTTTTATCATTCTAGTTGCCCTTCTCTGAACTTTTTCCAATGCTATAATATCCTTTTTGAGATGTGGTGACCAGAACTGTACACAGTATTCCAAATGAGGTCGCACCAGTGATTTATACAGGGGCATGATGATACTGGCTGATTTGTTTTCAATTCCCTTCCTAATAATCCCCAGCATAGCGTTGGCCTTTTTTATTGCAGCTACACACTGTCTAGACATTTTCATTGAGTTATCCACTACGACTCCAAGATCTCTCTCTTGGTCCGTCTCTGCCAGTTTAGACCCCATCAACGTGTATTTATATTTAGGATTTTTGGCTCCAATGTGCATCACTTTGCACTTGGCCACATTCCATTTGCCATGTTGACGCCCACTCACCCATCCTCGACAGATCCCTTTGGAGTGCCTCACAATCCTCCCTGGTCTTCACCACCCGGAACAACTTCGTGTCATCTGCAAATTTAGCCGCTGCACTGCTTACTCACAATTCCAAATCATTAATAAACAAGTTAAAAAGCATCGGACCGAGTACTGATCCCTGTGGTACCCCACTGCTTACCACCCTCCACTGAGAAAGTTTCCCATTTATACTCACTCTCTGTTTCCTATTTATAGCCAGTTTTTGATCCACAAGAGGACTTGTCCTTTTATCCCATGACTATTGAGCTTACTTAGGAGCCTTTGATGAGGAACTGTATCAAAAGCTTTCTGTAAGTCAAAGTAAATAATATCTACTGGGTCCCCCTTGTCCACATGCTTGTTCACTCCCTCAAAAAACACTAAAAGGTTAGTGAGACAAGATCTTCCCTTACAGAACCCAGGCTGAGTCTGCCTCAATGTGCCTACTCATTCTTTCCTTAACAACAGTTTCCACCACGAGTCCACACACTTAACCACTACACCAAACACCAAAGGATGCCACCAGACTCAAACTTTGTTCTATTGCTTCGGACCAACACCGCTACCCGCCTGAATCTGTAAAAAAAATCCATCGAATTTGTTGCAAACGCATTGGAACCCAGACCCACGTCATCCCCGGGGAAGCACAGCTTGTCCTCTCCTCCTGTTTTTGCCTCTTCAAAACGGTCCTGAGCTGATTTTGTTATTGAACGAAACAGCAAGGCGATGCTCTTGGATAACGTCCGCCGTGGTCCTCCGCACTTAATTAAAATGACGAAAAGACCTCAGGAGGGAGACAGAAATCTCGCTGGGGGGACTGAAATCCTGACGCTATTCGTTAGTTAATTTGGAGTCTCTGAGAAAAATATCAAGGGAGAATCAAGCAAACACCTTTCTAAAGAATAAAAACACTGGCCCTTCTCCCCCCCCCCCCCCAAGCTGCCATCCTTTGAAAAGTTTTGCTGACTCCTCAGACATCTCCCCACACACACAGACACCGCCGGCTGATGTTCAGTGATGAATCACCTTGGCAGCTGGATGATCTGTGCAGTTGTGCAGGAGGCTGGATGAGCAGCAGTAGGGGAAAGCATTTCCCCCCCCCCTGCAACCAGTTCTTTGCATTGCTTGGAACGCCAGGCAGAATTATTAGCACTTTCTGGCTTATTTTCAGCGAGAGGTGTAAATGCAGGAATACTGCCTTCCACTGAATCAGACAGGAGGAGGAGGAGGAGATGGAGATTGGATTGATACCCCACCCTTCACTACCTGAAGGAGTCTCAAGGCGGCTTACAATCTCCTTCTCCTTACCCTCCCCACAACAGACATCCTGGGAGCAATGCTCTTTCTAAGCTGTAGAGTCTTGTGAGCAAAAATTCTGCTTTGTGTGCTACTGGCATTAAAGTTGTGAGCGAGTGATTTGGCGACTGCATCAATTAGTTTGCTCTGGAGCCCTCCTTCCAGAGTTAAGACAAAAATCTGTGAGCTGGAGGCTAAAAAACGGTGCGCTAGCTCATGCTAACTCAGCTTAGAGGGAACACTGCCTGTCTCTAAAGATCTTGGTGTGCTTGTAAACAAACAAGAAGAGAGGAGATTGGATTTATACCCTTCCGTTCATGACCCGAAGGTGTCTCAGAGCGGCTCGCAATCTCCTTCCTTTTCTCTCCTCACAACAGATACCCTGTGAGGCGGGTGGGGCTGAGAGAGCTCTTTTGAGGACTGCTCTTTCCAGAACAGCTCTGAGACAACTTGTGAATGACCCAAGGTCACACCAGCAACTGCAAGTGGAGGAGTGGGGGAATCAAACCCGGTTCTCCCAGATTAGAGTCTGCGCTCCTAACCACTACACCAAACCACTACGCCAAAGTGTTGGTCCCTCAGGGTCAGTGTTATCTAACTCAGACTGCCAGTGGCTCTCCAGGGTTTCAGGCAGAGGTCTTTCACATCACCGATTGCCTGATCCTTTTTTAAACTGGAAATGTCGGCGATTGAACCTGGAACCTTCTGCACGGCAAGCAGGTGCTCTACCATTGAACCACAGCTCCTTGCCCTCTTGAATGTGAACTCCCTTGCAGCCCACCAGCCGTATCTTTGACCTTGGGTAACATTACACAAACACTGGTCACAAGGGATGAACACGTGACAGTTCCTCGAACTGAATCAGACCCTTGGTCCACCAAGGTCAGTGTTTTCTACTCAGACTGGCAGAAGATATCCAGGGTCTCAGGCAGAGGTCTTTCACATCACCTGACTGGCCCTTTTAACTGGAGATGCTGGGGATTAAACCTAGGACTTTCTGCATGCCAAGCAGACGCTCTACCATTGACCCATGACCCCTTCCAAATCTGCCCACTTACTCCACTTGCAGTATTCATCAGTAATCTAAATATTCAGCAGTTCTGCCTCTTGCCAATGAAATCAGAAAGAACACGCACACACACACAAAAAAAAACGATTGATTTTTATGGGTATCTCTCCTTATATATAATTGTGTTTTGGAGTGGCACTTCGTGACCATTCCACACACTCCTAAATTAGTTGGCTCCATGATGTGTCACTCAGAAGCTGTCCCTATCCACTGGCTGCATTGCCTGAGTCTCGCCTCCAATATTCTAAACAGTTGGCTGTTCTTCTCCCCCCAATAGCCAGTCGGAACATGGAGGTCATTTGCATATGCGGCCTGATTGGCCTTTGCCTCTAACATTCTAAACAGTTTGCTGTTGCTGTTGGGAGTCACTGAATGTGTCCTGAGGTAAAATACATTTCCCAGTCGTCCCTTAAATGGTCACTGGAGTTGCCAATCTCCCTGTGGGGCCTGGAGATCTCCCAGAAATCACCATGTTCCCCTGCACATCATCTCCCCTACAGAAAATTTCTCAACTATTACAATGGCTTCTTTGGGCAGTGGACTCTATGGCATTATACCGTGCTGAATACCCTCTGCACCCCAAACCCTGCCCTCCACAGGCTCTACCCCTCAAATCTACAGAACTGGCCCTCCCCTTAGTATTGCCAGCCTCCAGGCAGCACCTGAAGATCTCCAAGATCAGTTCTCCTAGAGAAAATGCTTTGGGAAATGGACTCGAGGTCCCCCCATATTCCAAACTGTGCCCTCCCCAGGCTCTACCTGTTAAGTATGGACAACTTAACAACGATGTGATTTCAGCAAGTGATTTCAGTTTATTAGTAACAGCAAACTCCAATTCAGAACACCCACAACAAACAGTGGAGCACAGCTCCTTTTTAAACTCTCCCGGGCTTTCAAAGCCACACCCATAACAAGATAAGAACCAATAACATTGCAGGGATAAAGGCCAATCAGGACCGTTCCCTCTTTGCTACAATATCACTCAGTGATTGGGTATTTACAGAAGGTTTCTCAGAAACCGCCAATAGCAATGCGACATCTGAAGAACCACATACAGAATCAAGCTTTGCATGTAAAAGAATAGCAGTGATTCACATTTCAGGACACAACACTACCCCTCAAATCTACAGGTATTTCCAAACCCAGAGATGGCAGTCCTGTAACTGGCTATGGAACCGCTTTCCAGAGCCTTGGAACCCAGAAGACATGGCATAGGAGGAGGTGCTTTTCTACCTTAGCTGCCACTGCATAACCCCAAATCAACATAAGTCAGGGGTGGAGGGAACCATACCAGTTACCATGAGGCTGTCCTCCCATACTACCCACTTGGGGCAGCTAAATGACCTGAGACAGCCCTGCCTTATAGCTAAGCAGAAGGAAATAAACATGGCTTGCCTCCCTCTATTTTCCCCTTCCCTCTGCTGCCCCACCAGCCACAGCTAGGACATTCACCTGGAGCTTCCTTCTAGAACTCGTATTTCTTCCCACAACGGGCCTTACTCCTAGTTACTCCTAGTTATATAATCATTAAGAGTATCATAGAGTTCCATATACAATTCATAGGTTCACAGACTCATAGATAACGGATGCAGAATAGAAATACAAATTATACTACACAGCTGATTGTAATGAAAATCACTTTGGAGACCTATAATCCCAAATCCATAGCTACCCAAATTGTAAACATGCAATAATCCATCTAACCATCTGCTTCTTATATGATAGGAGTGCTTTACCGTTGTGGATTGGTGAGATACAATTTTCCATCTATGAGGAAGCCTTTGTGAAATGGAAAGTATATATGTTGGCAAATGAGATGAATTATTGCACTTTTACAATTTGGGTATCTATGGATATGACTGGCATGAAGCACAAAACACTTTGGATTTTAAAGAAGCGCCTTCTGAATTTCAAGATAAAGCTACTCAGGAACAAGACGGTAAGATCTGATAAGCACTTCATTGGATACAGAGCACAGTCTTGTGGACCGATTGAAGTCTTTTTGGAATCTTTTGCGTTTGGATCCTTCTGAACTGAGATTTGGGATTGTAGGTCGCCAAAGCGATTTTCATTAAAATCAACTGTGTAGTATAATTTTGTATTTCTATTCTGCATCTCTTATTTATGATACTGTGAACCTATATACTGTGTATGGAACTCTATGGTACCCTTAAATGGTTATATAATAGTATACTCGTAAAATTCAATCACGGGTTTTTTGCATTCTTAGAATCATAGAGCCCTAGAACCACAGAGTTGGGAGGGGCCCTAGAGGCCAACCAGTCCAACCCCCTGCTCAACACAGGATCAGAGCATCCCTGACGAGTGTTCTCCCTGCCGAGGAGTTGCAGCAATACCGGAGGAGGCAACAGTGAAAGCAATTGTCCCTTTTTTTGCAAACTAGAGCCAAAATTAGATTTGTAACAAATGTCATACCTCATCTTACTCCCCAACAGAGATTCAGAGTGGATTACACTGTTTTCTCGTATTTCTCTCCTGATTGGCTGGAGCACATGGAGGGCTCTCGATCCATCTCCTTGTCCCTAAGACTGGGGCTGGGAGTCAACATACCCTAGCAGGGCCCACCTCTATTGGACCCCTACCCAGGCGTCTCCTCTGAACCCTGCACTCGCACCCTCCCCCCGCTGGCCTGCTTGTGCGGGCACTGTCACCCATGCTCCCAGCTGTATATGCTGCATAGCGTTGCTGGAGAAGGGCTCATGGGCTGTGTCCAATGCATTAGTGCCCTGGTGGCCATGGCGATGTGCTTGGAGGGGGACCCTGGACCATTGGGAAAAGAGTGTGCACGGTTGGGCAAGAAGGAGGCCTAGTAGTGGGCATGGGGGTCCTGAGCACTCTCTACCCATGCCACCCCAAAAACCTGGAACTGGCCCTGCCTTGGACCTCCTGTGCCTACTCAAAGTGGGGACCAGCTAGGGTTGTCCGATCCGGGTTGGGAAATACCTGAAGTTTTGGGGATGGAGCGTGACGACGGTGGGGGGTTGAGGAGGGGAGAGACTTCAATGGGCTATAATGCCATACAGTCCACCTTCCAAAGCAGCCATTTTCTTTGAGTTGCCAGGCAACTGGCAGGTTATGGGGGGGACTTACCAGGAGAAAGGGGAAGGCCCAGGCCACATCGCCAGGAAGTGACATCAGCACACTGAGCTGCCCTGAGCCTCCGCGGAGGGCGGGATATAAATCTAAATAATAAATAAATAAATAAATTCGGGCAAAAACTCTATGGTAAAAATGGCTTCTACCATAGAGCTTTTGTGCAAGTACCAGACTGTCACCCGGATGTCACTTGGCGTGATGACATCAGTTTCCTGTGTGACACTGGTGATGTGGCCCGGGCCTTCCTCTTTCTCCCGATAAGTCCCCCCGCTGGCCACCTGATTGGCAGCTGGAGGGCAGGGCCCAGTGGCAGGAGATCCCCACCTGAACCAGGGGGTCTGGCAACCCTACATTTTCTCCAATGGCTAAACAGTGGTTAACTGCGTGGACTCTAATCTGGCAGAGCCAGGTTTGATTCCCCACTCCTCCACTTGCAGCTGCTGGAAGACCTTGGGCAAGCCATAGTTCTGGCACAGCTGTTCTTGAAAAAGAGCCGTTTCTGTCAAGAGCTCTCTCAGCTCCACCTACCTCACAGGGTGTCTGTTGTGGGGAGGGGAAGGGAAAGGAGTTTGTAAGCCGCTCTGAGACTCTCTTGGGTAGTGAAGGGCGGGGTTTAAATCCAATCTCTTCTCCTCCTCCTCCTCCTCTATCACCTGGAGATCAGTTGTAATCTTAGTAGATCTCCAGCTACCACCTGAGGATGGCAATTCTAGGACCAGCTGAAGCTCACTGAATGACTTTGCGTTGCTCACTTTTTCTCAGTCCAGCTTCCTTCTTAGGTCGTTGTGAAGATACAGTGGAGGAGAGGAGAATTCTGAGCACCTCCA
>JAPDNY010000608.1:0-30315 GCA_029375565.1 Gekko gecko
CAAGGGAACCTTACATATATATATATATATCTCCTTATAATAATTATCTTTTGGTTTCATAAGATTCCATGCGCTCCCATTGGCTGTAAAATGCCCTCCCACAGCCATTGGCCCATCAGCCGCCACTCAAGAGTACTCGCATGCCATTGGCCAGGTGCTGGGTCTGCTCCTCTTCCCCACCCACTCCCCCTGGCAGACAGCTCTCTCTCCTGAGGAAGACAGTTCTCTTGACTCCTGTGAGGGACTGTCCCCTCAGTGGCTGTTGGTAGGCAACCAAGCTTGGTTCTGTGAGTAAAAAACAAAGTAATTTCAGCATAAACCCCTCCCCTGCCCATAACTCCCTCCCCAGTGGCCACTTTCCTGTCAGAATAAATGGAAAAAGCTCTTTCTTCTGCTTAGCTTCAGCATGGCTGGCTGGCTAACGAGGTGGGCCAGCGACCATCAAACCGTTTTCTTCAACTCCCCGCTGTGCTGCTGACTTTCCCCTAGGGTTGCCAATCTCCAGGTGGGACCTGGAGATCTCCCACTGTTACAATTGACCTCCAAATGACAGGGATCAGTTCCCCGGGAGAAAATGGTTGCTTTGGAGAGTAGACTCTATGACATTATACCCTGCCTGCTGAGTCCTTCCACACACACCCCAAATGCTGCCCTCCACAGGATCCACCCCCCCAAATCTCCAGGTATTTCCCTAATCAGAGTTGGCACCTGTACTTTCTCCTCTGTCAGTAAAAGGCCCTTTCCACACCTATGTTGGCCTTTGGGAGAAAACTCATTGGGCCCAGCCCTGATCAGGTTGCCAACTCCAGGTGGGCAATTCCTGGAGATTTGAAGGATGGAGCCTGGAGAGGGTGAGGTTTGAAGAGGGGTGGCACCTCAGACAGGTACGATGCCATAGACTCCACCCTCCAATCCAGCCATTCCCTGATGGGTAACCATTGTTGCCAATCTCCAGGTGGGGGCTGGAGATCACTCAAAATTACAACTGCTCTCTAGGAGGGAGGGGGAGGGAGATGGAAAACTAAAGGTAGGTTGATGGTTGGCTGGGAGGGAGAGAGGGTTGTCAACTTCAGGTTGGGAAATTCCTGGAGATTTGAGGGGTCGAACCTGGAGAGGGTGAGTGTTGAGGTGGGGTGGGACCTCAAACAGGTACAATGCCATAGACTCCACCCTCCAAACCAGCCACTCCCTCCTGGGGAACCACTGTTACCAATCTTGGGGGTGGGCTGGAGATCACTCAAAATTACTACTGCTCTTCAGGTAGCAAAGATCAGTTCCTCTGGAGAAAATGGTGGACTCTGTCATTATACCCTGCTGAGATTGCCACAGCAAATTGTCACTGAGTGCCCGAAGTCTAGAGCCCGTTGTATTTATTTCCACAACGGGCCTTATTCCTAGTATATATATATATATAAAAACAAAAAATTTATATGTATGTGATATGAATGTAAAAATTTTGATTGCTTTGTAACTGCTCACATAGACAATAAAAAAATATAAATTAAAAAAAAGAGAAGGGGACAGACGGCAGAGGATGGGAGGGTCAGACGGTGTTATCGAGGCAACGGACATGAAATCGAGCAAACTCCGGAGCACGTCGGAAGACAGGAGGGCCTGGCGTGATGCGGTCTGGGGGTCGTGAAGACTCGGATTCGACTGTGCGACTAAACAACAAGAGATCAGCTTGAATGGTGGCGGAAGCCCCATCAACTTAGAACTGATCTACGGCAGCCCCGGAAAGGATTTTCTGAGGCAGGCTATGATCAAAGGTGGTTTGCGTAGCAACCCAGGACTTCCTTGGTGGTCTCCCATCCAAATACTAACCAGGACCGACCCTGCTTAGCTTCTGACGAGAACAGGCTAGCCTGGGGCATCCTGGGCACGGCAAGAGACCTGCAGAGGGCTACCAGCTGGGGACCATTCCATAGACCCTGCCATCCACTGGCACCTGTTTTCGGCAGAGGAATTGATTTCTGTTTTCTGGAGATCATTTGTAACTCCGGGAGATCTCCAGGCCCCGCCTTGAGACTGGCAACTGTAGATTGCCACGGATGAAAAGTCGGGCAGCTGGAGATGACCGTGCCACGAGGCCGCTGCCCAGGAGGCGGAGGTGTTGACCAACGTTCCCTCTAAGCTGTGGAGTCTTGTGAGCAAAACTCCTACTTTGTGGGAGACACTGGCCTTGTGAGCGAGCGACTTGGCTACTGCATCCATTAGTCTGCTCTGGAGCCCTCCTTCCTGAGCTCACACACAAAAATCTGTGAGCCGGAGACTAAAAAACTGTGAGCTAGCTCACGATAACTCAGCTTAGAGGGAACACTGGTGTTGACCGCCATTGACTTTTCCAAGGAGGGGGCTTGCTGGACACCACATCACCCCTTCCCTCCCGCACGCAACCCAGCAATCCGGCTGCAGTTCCCGTCAACACCACCCTTCCCTCCGGCACGCAACCCGGCAATCCAGCTGCAGTTCCCGTCAACACCACCCCTTCCCTCCGGCACGCAACCCGGCAATCCAGCTGCAGTTCCCGTCAACATCACCCCTTCCCTCCCGCACGCAACCCGGCAATCCAGCTGCAGTTACCGTCAACACCACCCCTTCCCTCCCGCATTCAACCCGACAATCCAGGCTGCAGTTCCCGTCAACACCACCCCTTCCCTCCCGCATTCAACCCGACAATCCAGCTGCAGTTCCCGTCAACACCACCCCTTCCCTCCGGCACGCAACCCGGCAATCCAGCTGCAGTTCCCGTCAACACCACCCCTTCCCTCCGGCACGCAACCCGACAATCCAGCTGCAGTTCCCGTCAACACCACCCCTTCCCTCCGGCACGCAACCCGGCAATCCAGCTGCAGTTCCCGTCAACATCACCCCTTCCCTCCGGCACGCAACCCAGCAATCCAGCTGCAGTTCCCGTCAACATCACCCCTTCCCTCCCGCATTCAACCCGACAATCCAGCTGCAGTTCCCGTCAACACCACCCCTTCCCTCCGGCACGCAACCCGGCAATCCAGCTGCAGTTCCCGTCAACACCACCCCTTCCCTCCGGCACGCAACCCGACAATCCAGCTGCAGTTCCCGTCAACACCACCCCTTCCCTCCGGCACGCAACCCGGCAATCCAGCTGCAGTTCCCGTCAACATCACCCCTTCCCTCCGGCACGCAACCCGGCAATCCAGCTGCAGTTCCCGTCAACATCACCCTTCCCTCCCGCACGCAACCCAGCAATCCGGCTGCAGTTCCCGTCAACACCACCCCTTCCCTCCGGCACGCAACCCGGCAATCCAGCTGCAGTTCCCGTCAACATCACCCCTTCCCTCCGGCACGCAACCCGGCAATCCAGCTGCAGTTACCGTCAACACCACCCCTTCCCTCCCGCATTCAACCCGACAATCCAGCTGCAGTTCCCGTCAACACCACCCCTTCCCTCCCGCATTCAACCCGACAATCCAGCTGCAGTTCCCGTCAACACCACCCCTTCCCTCTGGCACGCAACCCGGCAATCCAGCTGCAGTTCCCGTCAACACCACCCCTTCCCTCCGGCACGCAACCCGACAATCCAGCTGCAGTTCCCGTCAACACCACCCCTTCCCTCCGGCACGCAACCCGGCAATCCAGCTGCAGTTCCCGTCAACACCACCCATTCCCTCCGGCACGCAACCCGACAATCCAGCTGCAGTTCCCGTCAACACCACCCCTTCCCTCCGGCACGCAACCCGGCAATCCAGCTGCAGTTCCCGTCAACACCACCCCTTCCCTCCGGCACGCAACCCGACAATCCAGCTGCAGTTCCCCGTCAACACCACCCCTTCCCTCCGGCACGCAACCCGGCAATCCAGCTGCAGTTCCCGTCAACACCACCCTTCCCTCCTGCACGCAACCCGGCAATCCACTGCAGTTCCCGTCAACACCACCCCTTCCCTCCTGCACGCAACCCGGCAATCCAGCTGCAGTTCCCGTCAACACCACCCCTTCCCTCCGGCACGCAACCCGGCAATCCAGCTGCAGTTCCCGTCAACACCACCCCTTCCCTCCGGCACGCAACCCGGCAATCCAGCTGCAGTTCCCGTCAACACCACCCCTTCCCTACTGCACGCAACCCGGCAATCCAGCTGCAGTTCCCGTCAACACCACCCCTTCCCTCCGGCACGCAACCCGACAATCCAGCTGCAGTTACCGTCAACACCACCCCTTCCCTCCTGCACGCAACCCGGCAATCCAGCTGCAGTTCCCGTCAACACCACCCCTTCCCTCCTGCACGCAACCCGGCAATCCAGCTGCAGTTCCCGTCAACACCACCCCTTCCCTCCGGCACGCAACCCGGCAATCCAGCTGCAGTTCCCGTCAACACCACACCTTCCCTCCTGCACGCAACCCGGCAATCCAGCTGCAGTTCCCGTCAACACCACCCCTTCCCTCCGGCACGCAACCCGGCAATCCAGCTGCAGTTCCCGTCAACACCACCCCTTCCCTCCGGCACGCAACCCGACAATCCAGCTGCAGTTACCGTCAACACCACCCCTTCCCTCCGGCACGCAACCCGGCAATCCAGCTGCAGTTCCCGTCAACACCACCCCTTCCCTCCTGCACGCAACCCGGCAATCCAGCTGCAGTTCCCGTCAACACCACCCCTTCCCTCCCGCACGCAACCCGGCAATCCAGCTGCAGTTCCCGTCAACACCACCCCTTCCCTCCGGCACGCAACCCGGCAATCCAGCTGCAGTTCCCGTCAACACCACCCCTTCCCTCCCGCATTCAACCCGACAATCCAGCTGCAGTTCCCGTCAACACCACCCCTTCCCTCCGGCACGCAACCCGGCAATCCAGCTGCAGTTACCGTCAACACCACCCCTTCCCTCCGGCACGCAACCCGGCAATCCAGCTGCAGTTCCCGTCAACACCACCCCTTCCCTCCGGCACGCAACCCGGCAATCCAGCTGCAGTTCCCGTCAACACCACCCCTTCCCTCCGGCACGCAACCCGACAATCCAGCTGCAGTTACCGTCAACACCACCCCTTCCCTCCGGCACGCAACCCGACAATCCAGCTGCAGTTACCGTCAACACCACCCCTTCCTCCGGCACGCAACCCGGCAATCCAGCTGCAGTTCCCGTCAACACCACCCCTTCCCTCCTGCACGCAACCCGGCAATCCAGCTGCAGTTACCGTCAACACCACCCCTTCCCTCCGGCACGCAACCCGGCAATCCAGCTGCAGTTCCCGTCAACACCACCCCTTCCCTCCTGCACGCAACCCGGCAATCCAGCTGCAGTTCCCGTCAACACCACCCCTTCCCTCCGGCACGCAACCCGGCAATCCAGCTGCAGTTCCCGTCAACACCACCCCTTCCCTCCGGCACGCAACCCGGCAATCCAGCTGCAGTTCCCGTCAACACCACCCCTTCCCTCCCGCACGCAACCCGGCAATCCAGCTGCAGTTCCCGTCAACACCACCCCTTCCCTCCTGCACTCAACCCGGCAATCCAGCTGCAGTTCCCGCCAACACCACCCCTTCCCTCCGGCACGCAACCCGGCAATCCAGCTGCAGTTCCCGTCAACACCACCCCTTCCCTCCGGCACGCAACCCGACAATCCAGCTGCAGTCCCCGTCAACACCACCCCTTCCCTCCGGCACGCAACCCGACAATCCAGCTGCAGTTCCCGTCAACACCACCCCTTCCCTCCGGCACGCAACCCGGCAATCCAGCTGCAGTTCCCGTCAACACCACCCCTTCCCTCCGGCACGCAACCCGGCAATCCAGCTGCAGTCCCCGTCAACACCACCCCTTCCCTCCGGCACGCAACCCGACAATCCAGCTGCAGTCCCCGTCAACACCACCCCTTCCCTCCGGCACGCTACCCGGCAATCCAGCTGCAGTTCCCGTCAACACCACCCCTTCCCTCCGGCACGCAACCCGACAATCCAGCTGCAGTCCCCGTCAACACCACCCCTTCCCTCCGGCACGCAACCCGGCAATCCAGCTGCAGTTCCCGTCAACACCACCCCTTCCCTCCGGCACGCAACCCGGCAATCCAGCTGCAGTCCCCGTCAACACCACCCCTTCCCTCCCGCACGCAACCCGGCAATCCAGCTGCAGTCCCCGTCAACACCACCCCTTCCCTCCCACACGCAACCCGGCAATCCAGCTGCAGTTCCCGTCAACACCACCCCTTCCCTCCCCGCACGCAACCCGACAATCCAGCTGCAGTTCCCGTCAACACCACCCCTTCCCTCCCGCACGCAACCCGGCAATCCAGCTGCAGTTCCCGTCAACACCACCCCTTCCCTCCGGCACGCAACCCGGCAATCCAGCTGCAGTTCCCGTCAACACCACCCCTTCCCTCCCGCACGCAACCCGGCAATCCAGCTGCAGTTCCCGTCAACACCACCCCTTCCCTCCCGCACGCAACCCGGCAATCCAGCTGCAGTTCCCGTCAACACCACCCCTTCCCTCCTGCACTCAACCCGGCAATCCAGCTGCAGTTCCCGTCAACACCACCCCTTCCCTCCCGCACGCAACCCGGCAATCCAGCTGCAGTTCCCGTCAACACCACCCCTTCCCTCCCGCACGCAACCCGGCAATCCAGCTGCAGTTCCCGTCAACACCACCCCTTCCCTCCGGCACGCAACCCGGCAATCCAGCTGCAGTTACCGTAATCCACTTCTGGCATGCAGGCTTCCTGAACTCGCTCCTGCAAGTCGGGGGGTTCCTTCCCTTCTCTGTGCAAGATGCAGTTCTCTTTGGGAGGAGAGCAAGAGAGAAAGACCATGAAGGCACAGGTGATCACTTGGGAAGCCCCCTGGGTGTTAAGAGCTGGACATGTTAGAGGAGCTGCCGGCTGCTCATTCCCCAAACCCCGAACGCAGAGGCAGAGCCAGTCTCAGCCAAGGGGAGGCAGAAGGGCATCTTAGGACAGAGAGTCCAAAATAACTAGGATCGTACCATGGGCTCTATAAACTACACAAGATCCTGCTCATTCCGACACACACTGAATTTGCAGAGCTGAGAAACGGAACTTCTCCAGACCCTTTGAACGGCCACCGAGACAGAACTGGAGATCACCAATGGCTTGGAGGTCTTTGGGGAACAGCAGAAGCGGTACTCCCCTCCCCCCATGCCTGCTCCGTCCCACCCTTACCTTCCGCGCACCGACAGACATCACCGTGGCAGATTTTATTGAAGTGCTCGCTTCCCTGGGACGGATGGTAGAACTTGGTGCAGCGGTCATCTGGAGAGAGAGGAGCAGAAAGATCGTCTCAGAGGGTAGGCAGGTTGGTCGGCGGTAGAAAACAGGGCTGCACTTAACCGTGAGCGTTGTGCATCGAGTATCCCCTGTGCAGGCACGTGCGGGGGACTGAGCCGGCCTGCAGACGTCCCGTGGCTTATTAAGAGCTGCGTCTTATCAGCCGTGCCCTGTGTCGACCTAGAGCTAGCGGTATCCAGAGTGGTAGCCCTCCTGAATGCGTTCCTAAATGCCCTTTATTATATCGCACCACCATTGTTGTAAGGAGCTGTGGTGGCTCAAGTGGTTAAGACATTGAACTGCAGGCTGTGGAAGGTCGGTAGTTCAGCAGTTTGAGACCCGGGTGCCGCATGATGGAGTGAGCTCCCGTCTCTAGTTCCAGCTCCTGCCAACCTAGCAGTTCGAAAGCAAGAAATTGCAAGTAGATAAATAGGTACCACTCCGGTGGGAAGGTAACAGCGTTCTGTGCACCTTGGTGATTAGTCATGCCGGCCACATGACCATGGAAACGTCTTCGGACAGCGCTGGCTCTTCGGCTTTGAAACGGAGATGAGCACCGCAACCCTAGAGTCAGATTCGACTGACTTTCGAGCAAGGGAACCTTTACCTTTACCTTTTACCATTGTTGTAGTAGCGGTTTTAAATGGTTCGTTATGGATTCTTACACTGTGATGTGTACTGTTTTATTGGTTTAATGTAAGCCGCCCTGAGCTTGCCTTGGGGGGATTTTCGGGGCATTCTGAGATGTCCCCGCCGCAAAGACATCACCTGGAAATGATGTCATCACACGGGGGACACCGCTGTCAGAACCCTGGAGGAATCAGTTCCCAACAACAGTCATTCAAGAGAATAAAAAGTTTATTGAGATATTGACAGGACCCAGACTCTTAACGTTTCTGTGTTAGAACTGGGGGGGGAAGCGTGCGAAACAAGCAAACTGCCAGAGTCCTGCAGCAATCAGTCCCCACAACTTTCTTTCCAAAGGAGTAAAGTTCATTGGAGTCATCTGCAGATACATTCAGTGTCAGGAATGAAGGGAAGCGCATGTGGCTGAATAATATACAAGATTCAACGGGGTCAGGAGGATGGGCCAGAGCCAATCAGAATAACTGCAAAAGCCCGCCTAAGCCACTGGCTAAGAATTCCCAGCGAATAGAGCAACCAGGCACCAAGGTCACAGGTCTAAGCTGCAAGAAGATAAGGAGGCAAGGAGTGCGTTCAGACGGGCAGCTCATCCCGCCATTATGCCAGCTCGAATTTAATCCCGATCTTCTTAATCCATCATCAAATGACCAGACATCCCCCGGGGGAATTGTCTTACCGTGCACTGCCTCCATTAAGAACATAAGAGAAGCCAATGTTGAATCAGGCCAATGGCCCATCTAGTCCAACACTCTGTCACACAGCGGCCAAAATATACCAGGTGCCATCAGGAGGTCCAGCAGTGGGGCCAGGATACTAGAAGCCCTCCCACTGCTGCCCCTCCAGCACCAAGAATACAGGGCATCCCTTGCCCCAGACTGAGAGTTCCCGTCTATACCCTGTGGCCAATAGCCACTGATGGACTTCTGCTCCATATGTTTATCCAATTCCCTCTTGAAACTGTCCGTGCTTGTAGCTGCCACCACCTCCCGTGGCAGTGAATTCCATGTGTTAATCACTCGTTGGGTGAAGAAGTACTTCCTTTTGTCCGTTCTAACCGGACTGCTCAGCAATTTCATGGAGTGCCCACGAGTTCTTGTATTGTGAGAAAGGGAGAAAAGTACTTCTTTCTCAACCTGCTCAATCTCATTCATAATCTTATAAACCTCGATCATGTCACCCCTCAGCTGTCGTTTCTCCAAGCTGAAGAGCCCCAAGCGCTTTAACCTTTCTTCATAGGGAAGGTGTTCCAACCCTTTGATCAGTCTAGTTGCCCTCTTCTGCACTTTTTCCAATGCTACAATATCCTTTCTGAGATGTGGTGACCAGAACTGCACACAGTATTCCAAATGAGGTCGCACCAATGATTTATACAGGGGCATGATGATACAGCAGAACAGATTAGGAAAAGATGGCAAGAATACACAGAAGAACTATACAAGAAGGACCTCGATGTCCTTGACAACCACGATGGTATAACCACTGACCTCGAGCCAGACATCCTGGAAAGCGAAGTTAAATGGGCCTTAGAAAGCATTACTAACAACAAAGCTAGTGGAGGTGATGGTATCCCAGCTGAGTTATTCAAAGTCTTAAAAGAAGATGCTGTTAAAGTGCTGCACTCAATTTGCCAACAAATTTGGAAAACACAACAGTGGCCACAGGATTGGAAAAGGTCAGTTTACATTCCAATCCCAAAGAAGGGCAACGTCAAGGAATGTTCAAACTATCGCACAATTGCACTCATTTCACACGCTAGCAAGGTCATGCTCAAAATCCTACAAGCTAGGCTCCAACAGTACGTGGATAGAGAATTGCCAGAAGTACAAGCTGGGTTTCGAAGAGGTAGAGGAACTAGAGATCAAATTGCCAACATTCGCTGGATTATGGAGAAAGCAAGAGAGTACCAGAAAAACATCTACTTCTGCTTCATTGACTATGCTAAAGCCTTTGATTGTGTGGATCACAATAAATTATGGCAGGTTCTTAAAGAGATGGGAGTACCGGACCACCTCACATGTCTCCTGAGAAACCTGTATAAGGGTCAAGAAGCAACAGTTAGAACCGGATATGGAACAACTGATTGGTTTAGCATAGGAAAAGGAGTACGACAAGGATGTATATTGTCACCTTGCTTATTTAATTTATATGCAGAGTACATCATGCGAAATGCTGGCCTGGATGAATCACAAGCTGGAGTTAAGATTGCTGGGGAAAAGATCAATAACCTCAGATATGCAGACGATACCACTCTGATGGCAGAAAGTGAAGAGGACCTAAAGAGCCTCTTGCTCAGGGTGAAAGAGGAGAGTGCAAAAGTGGGCTTGAAGCTCAACATCAAAAAAACTAAGATCATGGCATCTGGCCCCATCACTCCTTGGCAAATAGAAGGGGAAGTCGTAGAAGTAGTGACAGACTTCACATTCCTAGGATCCCAGATCACTGCAGATGGTGATTGCAGCCATGAAATTAAAAGACGCCTGCTCCTTGGGAGGAAAGCGATGGCAAACCTAAACAGCATGATAAAAAGCAGAGACATCACCTTGCCAACAAAAGTCCGCATGGTCAAAGCAATGGTATTCCCTGTAGTAATGTATGGCTGTGAGAGTTGGACTATAAGGAAGGCCGAGCACCGAAGAATAGATTCTTTTGAACTGTGGTGCTGGAGAAGACTCTTGAGAGTCCCTTGGACTGCAAGGAGATCGAATCAGTCAATCCTAAAAGAAATCAACCCTGACTGTTCCCTGGAAGGCCAGATCCTGAAGCTGAAGCTCAAATACTTTGGCCACCAAATGAGAAGGGAGCACTCACTGGAGAAGACCCTGATGCTGGGAAAGATTGAAGGTCAAAGAAGAAGGGGACGGCAAAGGATGAGATGGTTAGACAGTGTCATCGATGCAACGAACATGAAATTGAGCAAACTTCAGCGGACAGCGGAAGACAGGAGGGCCTGGCGTGTTCTGGTCCATGGGGTCGCGAAGAGTCAGACTCGACTGTGCGACTGAACAACAACAAATGATGATACTGGCTGATCTGTTTTCCATTCCCTTCCTAATAATTGTGCATTGTGGATCGTCTAGACGGCGTCCGCTGAAGGAAGACCCCCATAGTGAAAAGGCAGGTGCTGCAGTGGCAGTTGCCACCAGAGCGACATTTGCATGGCTAATCAGATCTCCCAAAGCCACTCGGAAGCCTCGCTGGGCAGAGGCCCCACCTACTATCGGAAGATTCCTGAGGGCTGCCAGTGGAAGCCAGGAGTCGGGATTGCTTGGTTGCATTCCGTGCACTTGTTTATTTATTTATTTATTAAATTTTTATCCCTCCCTCCTCACCATGGGCTCAGGGCAGCTCACAATACATACAGGTGTGGCAGCTACAATACATAGTACAGAATGCCGCGGCCAGGCTACTGATGTGCCTCCCTAGGCGGGAGCACATCCGGCCGGTGCTGAAGGCCCTACACTGGCTGCCAATAGCACACCGGTTTTGCTTCAGGGTGCTGGTGCTTACCTTGAAAGCCCTATGTGGCCAGGGTCCGACATACCTGACAGACTGCCTTTCCCCATCTATACCCCAGAGAGCACTACGGTCGGGGGCGCAACATCGACTGGTTATTCCAGGCCCCGGGGAGGCCAGGCTCATGGTTTCCAGAGACAGGGCCTCTTCGGTGGTGGCTCCTTACTGGTGGAATGAGCTCCCAGAGGAGATCAGGGCCCTGCAGGATCTCGTGCACTTCCACAGGGCCTGCAAGATGGAGCTCTTCCACCAGGCTTTTCATTAGGAGCCGCCCACCACTACCGTCAACGTCCACGAGGAATATCGGTGGCATAGGCCGGCCGTAGCTGAGATCGAGCCACACTGCCTTGAAGAACTGGAGGCCGCTGAGTGGAGCGCCTTGAGCCCTACGTTTCAATGCACACCATCTTGTTTTAATAACTACTGTTTGCACTTTGATTGAAATTTGTTGATTGTTAAATGGTTTTAAATGTCCTAAAACAGAGGCAACAAAAGGTCTGGGAACCTTTTGCAGCGTGCTGATTTGATATTATACAGTTTAATCTCTGCCAGGAAGAGAAGCGATCGGTGCTCCCTCTAAGCTGAGTTAGTGTGAGCTAGCTCACAGTTTTTTTAGCCTCCAGCTCACAGATTCTTGTCTCAGGTCAGGAAGGCTGACTCCAGAGCAAACTAATGTATGCAGCAGCCAAATCGCTCGCTCACAACTGTAATGCCGGTAGCTCACAAAGCAGAATTTTGCTCACAGGACTCCACAGATTAGAGGGAGCATCGGAACATGTGGACAAGGGGGACCCATTAGATATTATTTACCTTGACTTCCGGAAAGCTTTTGATACAGTTCCTCATCAAAGGCTCCTAAGTAAGCTCAATGGTCATGGGATAAAAGGACAAGTCCTCTTGTGGATCAAAAACTGGCTTATAAATAGGAAACAGAGAGTGAGTATAAATGGGAAACTTTCTCAGTGGAGGGCGGTAAGCAGTGGGGTACCACAGGGATCAGTACTCGGTCCGATGCTTTTTAACTTGTTTATTAACGACTTGGAATTGGGAGTAAGCAGTGAAGTGGCTAAATTTGCAGATGACACAAAGTTGTTCAGGGTGGTGAAAACCAGGGAGGAGTGTGAGGCACTCCAAAGGGATCTGTCGAGGATGGGTGAGTGGGCGTCAACCTGGCAAATGGGGTTCAATGTGGCCAAGTGCAAAGTGATGCACATTGGAGCCAAAAATCCTAAATATAAATACACGTTGATGGGGTCTGAACTGGCAGAGACGGACCAAGAGAGAGATCTTGGAGTCATAGTGGATAACTCAATGAAAATGTCTAGACAGTGTGTAGCTGCAATAAAGAAGGCCAACGCTATGCTGGGGATTATTAGGAAGGGAATTGAAAACAAATCAGCCAGTATCATCATGCCCCTGTATAAATCATTGGTGAGACCTCATTTGGAATACTGTGTACAGTTCTAGTTGCCACATCTCAAAAAGGATATTATAGCATTGAAAAAAGTGCAGAGAAGGGCAACTAGAATGATCAAAGGGTTGGAACACCTTCCCTATGAAGAAAGGTTAAAACACTTGGGGCTCTTCAGCTTGGAGAAACGACGGCTGAGGGGTGACATGATCGAGGTTTATAAGATTATGAATGGGATTGAGCAAGTTGAGAAAGAAGTACTTTTCTCCCTTTCTCACAATACAAGAACTCGTGGGCACTCCATGAAATTGCTGAGCAGTTGGGTTAGAATAGATAAAAGGAAATACTTCTTCACCCAAAGAGTGATTAACATATGGAATTCACTGCCACAGGAGGTGGTGGCAGCTACCAGCATGGACAGTTTCAAGAGGGAATTAGATAAACATCTGGAGCAGAAGTCCATCAGTGGCTATTAGCCACAGGGTATAGGTGGGAATTCTCAGTCTGGGGCAGGTGATGCCCTCTATTCTTGGTGCTGGAGGGGCAGCAGTGGGAGGGCTTCTGGTGTCCTGGCCCCACTGCTGGACCTCCTGATGGCACCTGGTATATTTTGGCTGCTGTGTGACAGAGTGTTGGACTAGATGGGCCATTGGCCTGATTCAACATTGGCTTCCCTTATGTTCTTATAAGAGGGAATTGGATAAACATCTGGAGCAGAAGTCCATCAGTGGCTATTAGCCACAGGGTATAGGTGGGAATTCTCAGTCTGGGGCAGGTGATGCCCTCTATTCTTGGTGCTGGAGGGGGCAGCAGTGGGAGGGCTTCTGGTGTCCTGGCCCCACTGCTGGACCTCCTGATGGCACCTGGTATATTTTGGCTGCTGTGTGACAGAGTGTTGGACTAGATGGGCCATTGGCCTGATTCAACATTGGCTTCCCTTATGTTCTTATAAGAGGGAATTGGATAAACATCTGGAGCAGAAGTCCATCAGTGGCTATTAGCCACAGGGTATAGGTGGGAATTCTCAGTCTGGGGCAGGTGATGCCCTCTATTCTTGGTGCTGGAGGGGCAGCAGTGGGAGGGCTTCTGGTGTCCTGGCCCCACTGCTGGACCTCCTGATGGCACCTGGTATATTTTGGCTGCTGTGTGACAGAGTGTTGGACTAGATGGGCCATTGGCCTGATTCAACATTGGCTTCCCTTATGTTCTTATAAGAGGGAATTGGATAAACATCTGGAGCAGAAGTCCATCAGTGGCTATTAGCCACAGGGTATAGGTGGGAATTCTCAGTCTGGGGCAGGTGATGCCCTCTATTCTTGGTGCTGGAGGGGGCAGCAGTGGGAGGGCTTCTGGTGTCCTGGCCCCACTGCTGGACCTCCTGATGGCACCTGGTATATTTTGGCTGCTGTGTGACAGAGTGTTGGACTAGATGGGCCATTGGCCTGATTCAACATTGGCTTCCCTTATGTTCTTATAAGAGGGAATTGGATAAACATCTGGAGCAGAAGTCCATCAGTGGCTATTAGCCACAGGGTATAGGTGGGAATTCTCAGTCTGGGGCAGGTGATGCCCTCTATTCTTGGTGCTGGAGGGGGCAGCAGTGGGAGGGCTTCTGGTGTCCTGGCCCCACTGCTGGACCTCCTGATGGCACCTGGTATATTTTGGCTGCTGTGTGACAGAGTGTTGGACTAGATGGGCCATTGGCCTGATTCAACATTGGCTTCCCTTATGTTCTTATAAGAGGGAATTGGATAAACATCTGGAGCAGAAGTCCATCAGTGGCTATTAGCCACAGGGTATAGGTGGGAATTCTCAGTCTGGGGCAGGTGATGCCCTCTATTCTTGGTGCTGGAGGGGGCAGCAGTGGGAGGGCTTCTGGTGTCCTGGCCCCACTGCTGGACCTCCTGATGGCACCTGGTATATTTTGGCTGCTGTGTGACAGAGTGTTGGACTAGATGGGCCATTGGCCTGATTCAACATTGGCTTCCCTTATGTTCTTATAAGAGGGAATTGGATAAACATCTGGAGCAGAAGTCCATCAGTGGCTATTAGCCACAGGGTATAGGTGGGAATTCTCAGTCTGGGGCAGGTGATGCCCTCTATTCTTGTTGCTGGAGGGGGCAGCAGTGGGAGGGCTTCTGGTGCCCTGGCCCCACTGCTGGACCTCCTGATGGCACAGGGTATATTTTGGCCGCTGTGTGACAGAGTGTTGGACTAGATGGGCCATTGGCCTGATTCAACATTGGCTTCTCTTATGTTCTTATGGAAGCGATTGCCGTTACCTAGGGAATAATAGCTGTACACCGTGACGGATCCGGGCTGAACGAGACCAGCCTCAAAATACTTGTAAGCTTTGAATTCCAGACATTCTTCCACCAAATGAGAAACCTGGGAGGGAGACAGGGAACAAAAAGAGAGAATACGTTGCCGTGTGCCATCAGATTCCCGCCGCAGACAAATCCTCCTGACAAGGTTGTTCCACAGAGGTGCTTGTGAAGGCAGAGAACCAGGCAGTGCTGGCTTTTTCGGTCACCCGGCAGGCTTCTATGGCGGAGTGGGCTCGTCTAGTTTTGGCTGTCGTGGTCTGGGTGCAGGCCTATAGCTACAGCGGGGCCTTTCGGGGCCCTGCCCCTTAATTAAAAGAACCGCCCCACAAATAGCCATGCCGGAAACCTTATTTTGGGGAGTTTTTTAAAAATATGTGTGTTTGTGTGTGTAGAAACCTTATTTTTGAGGAGGCAGCCCCACAGGCAGCAGCACCAGGGGGCTTCCCTCTCCCTCCCACTGTGAAACTTGGGGGCGGGGGGGCATCATGAGATCTAAAAGGGACTGCGGTGGCTCAGTGGTTAAGATGCTGAACTGCAGACCGGAAGGTCTGTTGTTTGGCAGTTTGAGACCCGAGTGCCGAGTGTCGGCGTGAGCTCCCGCCTCTGGCCCCAGCTCCTGCAAACCTAGTAGAGCGAAAGCAAGAAACGGCAAGTAGATAAATAGGCACCGCTTCGGTGGGACGGTAACAGCATTCTGTGAGCCTCGGCATCTAGTCATGCCGGCCACATGACCTCGGAAACATCTTCGGACAGCGCCGGCTCTTCGGCTTGGAAATGGAGATGAGCACCGCCTCCCTAGAGTCGGATTCGACTGGCTTTCGAGCAAGGGAGACCTTTACCTTTATTTTCATGAGATCTAGGAAAAGGTAGCTCAGAAGGCGTCGAAATGCCTTTTGAGTTCCCTTCCACAGGGCAAGAGAGCTCAGAAGGAACTCAAGAGTGGCACCTTCCATACATCTCTAACAGTCCCCCTTTCTGCTGGCTGAGTCCTACCGTAGACCACCTAGGTTATGGGAAGTCTTGCATGTCTTTGCATGTTTCTCAAAGGCTCATGGGAATGCTTTTGAAAGAGGCTCATAGGCCAGGGCTCTTTTGTAGCAGGAACTCCTTTGCATATTAGGCGACACACCCCTGTTGTAGCCAGTCCTCCAAGAGCTTACAGAGCTCTTCTTACAGGGGCTACTGTAAGCTCTCGGAGGATTGGCTACGTTAGGGGTGTGTTGCCTAATATGCAAAGGAGTTCATGCTACAAAAAGAGCCCTGCTTATGGGAATGCTTTTGAAAGAGGCTCGTGGGAATGCTTTTTGGAAATTTCCTAGGAACTGATGTCCCATGAAAGGAAGGGCTAGAAACAGGCCCGGAGCCTCCCCCTTTAAAGGCAGGCATACAGGTTAGTTTTATTAACTGTAATTTAACTGCACTCTTAAAAACTAAAATTCCCCCTGAACAAAAGATTCCTGGCTATAGGCCTGGGTGCCTTCTTTCTTTTGCTGTTTGGAGAGGGGTGACGTTTGTGGCAGCAATGGAGGAACCGCCGCCCGCCTTGAGTCGAATTTGCATTTGCATTTTTAAATCAGTTTCGTGCTGCTGTGACGCTGTCAAGCATAGAGAAAGACAGCAGTGGAATCTGCATTGGTATTTTCCACTGCTTCGGCTACACTCTCGCTCCGTCTCTAAAAAAGATGTCCACATCTCTTTAGGTTTCGCTCTCCTACTGCACCGTTATAATTTCTGCTGTCTGCATTATTTTATTGCCCTATGGTTTTGGCTCTGTCATGATTGTGGCTTCTCTCTGGCTCAACTGGATGTGGTTAAAAGCAGTCTAAGCCGCCCCCCCAGCATTAATTGGAGGCTTATCTGCTCTGTTTACCTTCTGACAGCACATAGAGGAATGTAAGAAACTTTTCCAGGCCCGTAGCTACAGTGGGGCATCTTGGGGCCTGGCCCTCTGACTCACTGCTAAGCCCCCCCCGACTTCCCATCCAGCCCAGGCCCCCTGACTTCCAATTTTTATTTTATTTGTGCCACTCTTGGGGGGGGGTGTTGCAGGGTGCCCTCTGACTTATTTAAAGGCACCTCAAATTAAAAAAATCCTGGCTACGGGCCTGAACTTTTCCCCTGCTTGACAAGCTAAGAGTGATTGTTTTGTGATTTTTATATTGCCTGAAAAGTTAGAGAAAGATCCCTTTCTACATACATACATACATTCTACAAACTGAACACCCAGTCTTTACAGTTTTTTGGCTATTTTGGGCTATTCTTGCTTTCCTGTTTAAACCAAAAGCTGGGCAAAAATGAAAACTGAGAAAATCCTTCTCTTTGAATGTAAAGAGAAGTTTATAGCTTGTTGGCTTGTTGCCTTAAGTAATTTATTACCTTGTGTAAAGCTAATGGGTGCTGGCAAATGCCAGACGTGCTAGAGAAGAGGGAGGAGAACAACAACATTCCCGGCCAGCAAGCAGAAAAAAATAGCAGATTTTTTCGTACCAGTTTCAAACAAGCATCACACCAGCATAAAGAAAGACAGCGTCAAGACTGCTTTAAAAATGAAGATGCAAATTGGGCCAGGGTCACAGCAGCACGAAACTGATTTAAAAATGCAAATGCAGCATGAGACTGATTTAGAAATGCAAATGCAGATTCGACCTTGGTCTGTGCTTTGATTGACATTGCACTATAACTGGACCCATCAAGCCTGACCCTTCTGCCATACAGTGTGGCCCACCAGATAACTGACAGATCCCGTCTTCCGGCCGCCCTCACTAGGTCACATCATAAACACAGGCAGTCTCAGCCAGTGGCCGACAAGAGCGGCTGCCCCACACTGAGAGCGGCCCAATCACCCACAGCCCCAGTGCTCGGAAGGAAGGGGAATAATAAGAAGAGCAGATTCCTGAGCCCGCCTCCACTTGCCCCATCTGGGCAGCTGGTCACAGAAGAACTTATTTACCTTGTCCAAATAGATGAGGAGGTTCCCCCTTTCGGAGCTGGCGGTGTCAATTTCGTACTTGGAGATGTATCTGTCCACACCTTCGGAAAGCTAAGCACAGAACAAAAACGTGAGGCCCTGTAGGGCACAGGAGAACCTCCCTAAGGTGGTGCCACCCCTCCTTAAATCTTGCCCTTTCTGTGTGGCCTGCATTTTAACCCTTTCACATTCATTCCCAAATGCTACCAAATACGCACCTATCACTGCGCTGGTCCACATATCCCCCCCTTTCCCTTCATGCTTCCCTCATGGTGTATTTCAGATGCTCCCCTTTCATAGCGCATAAAATAAAATTTCAGAGTACTACAAACTCTACTTAAAAATACACTAAAGTTTCAGAGTACAAAACAAAGGATTCTCTTACCTCCATCTCCCCCTATTTCTTGCTGCCACCAGGCCCAGTGCAGCTTTTGGCCTCTGCCTCTAGGCACACCAAGGCCCCCCCACCTGCAACCCTGGTAACAAGCCCCACACAGCTCCCAGGGCATGGGCAGACAATGCTTTTGTTTGTTTGTTTGTTTTCTAAACTCCCCAATGTATTTTTTTAACTTTTCCAGATCTTTCTGCAAACCTGAGGCAATCCCCCTAATTGGTCAAACTATCTGTTTTCTGAACTGTCCGAACTATCTGTTTTCTGAACCGTCCGAACTATCTGTTTTCTGAATTATTCGAACTATCTGTTTTTCTGAACTATCCAAACTATCTGTTTTCTGAACTGTCCGAACTATCTGTTTTCTGAACTGTCCGAACTATCTGTTTTTCTGAACTATCCAAACTATCTGTTTTCTGAACTGTCCGAACTATCTGTTTTCTGAACTGTCCGAACTATCTGTTTTCTGAACTGTCCGAACTATCTGTTTTCTGAACTGTCCGAACTATCTGTTTTTCTGAACTGTCCAAACTATCTGTTTTTCTGAACTATCTGAACTATCTGTTTTTCATCACTGAGGGCCTGCTCTGCAGATTTAAGTATCTGCAGATTAGGCCAAGCTCAACTATTAGACAGGAGTTACTTGCTTATGAAACACTGTAAGGTGGCCAGCTGCACTGAGGTTCTACACAAAATAAAATAATAAAATGGGCACAAATTCTGGGTCATACTATTGAATTAGACCAATGGTTAAGGATGTGGAAAACTAACATAGAGATTACTAAAGCAACTGCTTATAAAGGAAACATATATAAAATGTTTTATAGATGGTATACAACCTCAAGATAAATTAGCCAAGATCTATCCTGAATTATCAAGAGAATGTTGGAAATGTCATAATAATGTGGGTTCCTTTTTTCATATGTGGTGGACATGTGAGAAAAATAAAAAATATTGGTCTTGGATACATGAATTGTTATCAAAAATGTTGAAAACTACTGTGCCTTTCATACCAGAACTGTTTTTGTTGAATATAATTCCAGAAAATTATAGGAGCCAAGGCTTTTATCTTACTATATATATATTAACAGCAGCAAGGATGTTATATGTGAAATATTGGAGAAGAATGGAAATACCTACAAAAGAAGTTATAGCCAAAATACTGGAAACTGCCGAGATGGACAAACTGACTATGGTATTAAGAGGAAATAATAAAGAAGCCTTTGAAAACACATGTTCAAGATTTTAAGACTGGATACAAGAAAATAATAACTAAAATTCCTGGACCTCTAACTGAAACAAAAGGAAGAACCATAGATGTAATTATTAATAGAAGAAGAAGAAGAGAAGAAGAGATTGGATTTATACCCCACCCTTCACTTGGAGTCTCAGAGCAGCTTACAATCTCATTTCCCTTCCCCTCCCCACAACAGACACCCCCTGTGAGGTAGGCAGAGCTGAGAGAGCTCTGACAGAAACTGCTCTTTTTCAAGAACAGCTGTGCCAGAGCTTGTGACTGACCCAAGGTCACATCAGCAGGTGCAAGTGGAGGAGTGGGGGATCAAACCCGGTTCTCCCAGATTAGCATCCACACACTTAACCACTACACCAAACTAGCTCTCTCTAGGAATATACAACGTAATGTTAAGGTGGAAAGATGTAATAAGAATTCTTACACAATAATATGTATCAAAGACATGGGTTAAAGACACAGTTATAGTTATAATCTCCATTTTATGTGTATTTATGTTTGTATTTGTTTGTTTTATATAATTGAAATGAAAATACTTAATAAAAATAAAAATAAAATAATACAGAAAGTGCAAATTATGGCAGTGAACACAGTTATGCCATCCCGCACCTGTGAGGAACTGTCCAGGAATAGCCATTCTGTTTTGCAGAAAAGAGGCTCATGAGCAATGTTCCCTCTAAGCTGTTAATTGTTGTGAGCAGAAATCCTATCTTGTAAGCCAAAAAATCTACAAGCATAAAAGTTGTGAGCAAATCTGGTTGTTTGAAAAAAAATAGATTAAATTTCGATTTACAAACACACAAACATGAATAAGCGGGAAAAAGGAAAAGAGAAAAAAGGGAATGAAGGGAAAGAAAGAAATGGAAGGGAAGGAAGGAAAAGAAAGGGAAAGAAAGAAATGGTAAGAAGGGGGAAAGGGAAAGAAAGAAAGGGAAAGAAAGGGGGAAAGCAAGTGAAGGAAAGAAAGGGAAAGGAAGGGAGGGAGGGAAAGGAAGGAAAGAAGGGAAAGAAAAAATGGAAAGGAAAGGAAAGAAAGAAAGAAATGGAAAAGAAGAAATGGAAAAGAAGTGAAAAGAAAGAGGTGGAAAGAAATTGAAAGAAAGGGAAAGACAGAAAGGGGAAAAGGTAAAGGAAAGAAAGAAAGGGGAAAAGGTAAAGGAAGAAATGGAAAGAAAGGGAGAAAGAAAGGGAAAATGGAAAGAAAAAGAAAGAAATGGAAAGACAGACAGACAGACAGACAGACAGACAGACAGACAGACAGACAGACAGACAGACAGACAGACAGAAAGAAAGAAAGAAAGAAAGAAAGAAAGAAAGAAAGAAAGAAAGAAAGAAAGAAAGAAAGAAAGAAAAGATGGGGAGAGACGAAGGAAGGAAGGGGTGGAAAGAAGAAGAAAAAGGAAAGAAAGAGAGGTCCCCTCTACTGGGGGGCAGCCATTAGATTGGTCAGTTTGGCTCCCCCTTCTAAGCGCGGGGGGTGGGAGCCAACGTGAGGGCTGAAATGGCTTCCTGCTCTTTAAAGCCAGCAGCCTCAGGAATCTGCCTGTCAGCTGCTGGCTTCAAACAGGGGGACAGCTATTTCACTCCCCCACCAGCAGCCAAGTGGTGGAAGGGGGAGAAAGGGAGCTCTGAAAGTGGATTTAAAGGGCAAGCTGCCTTTTCAGGGTTCCCTTTTGCTTCCCCCGCTTCTAAATGGGGGGAAACAAGGAGAGCCCTGCAAGCATTTCCCGCCCTTTAAAGCCAGCAGCCAGTGGGTCCACCCTCCGGCTGCTGACTTTAAAGGGTAGGCTGCCCTTTCAGGGGTCCCCTTCGCCTCCACCCATTTCTAAATGGGGGAACCAAAAGAGAGCCCTAAAAGGGTTTCCCGTTGTTTTATTATTTATTTATTATTTTCAATTTATATCCCACCTTGCCGGGAACCGGCTCAAGGCGGCGATCAACATTAAAACAATAAAACAATCAATGCAGTAAAATATGCATAGACAGATCCCTAACATCATAAAAATCTAACAAAACAGTGCGAATGATGGTATTTATGTAGGCCATAGCGTGTTCCGGTGGCACATTTGGTCAATGGTCAGTGGCGGCTCCTAGTCGAAGGCCTGGCGGAAGAGCTCCGTTTTACAGGCCCTGTGGAACTGTAGAAGGTCCCGCAGGGCCCTGATGTTATCCGGGAGCTCATTCCACCAGTATGGAGCCGTCACTGAAAAGGCCCTGGCTCTGGTAGCAGCCAATCTAGCATCTCTCGGTCCTGCCATTCAGCTGTTCGCTTTAATGGGCTGGCAGCTCCCCTTCCACCCCAGGGGAGGAGACCTTGGTTGTCATGGGGAGGGGAGGTTTGGCTTTTGTGCCTCTCCTCTGCGCTTGAGGGAGCTGGGTGGGGGCAGGAGTGAATCTCCTGGCCCTGCACTCAGCTGCAGTTCTGTGCGCTGGGGCTTGGGAATTTGTGCACCAGAGCATGCTGGCGCAGCTTAAAGGGAACCCTGCTGATGACATACACGATTGTCCAACCTACCCTCTTTAGGTCTTCCGTGGCAGGCCTATAACCCGTGAGCATGGAGACGTCGATGATAGTCATGGTGGCACTGATATTACGGAGATACCTGCAATCAGAGACAGAGGGGAAATGCGCTCAGAATGGATTTCTTCGCTCAGAGAGGGAAAGCTGTTCGTTCCGTCCTCTCCTCATATCACTAGGGCCAGGCTACATGATAGGATCCACTATTCAGTGCACAAGCAGCCCCACAATGGGGCAAAAAGTGCCCCGGGGCTGTTTTGCCTTGGGAAATGGGCGGGGGGGGGGGAGGCCAATGCCCCTCCGCCTCCAGCATTGTGGCCCCAATCCACACCAGGTCTGGCAGCGCTTGGGGAATCAAATTTTGCACAGCTGCCATGGGACTGTGAAGAAAGTGAGTGGGCCAAATGCATCATGGGAACAGGCAAATGCATACAAGGCAAGACTGGTTTAGGAGCAACTATTTATTTATTTATTTATTGGATTTATATCCCGCCCTTCCAACTATAATGCCCCTCTCTCTCTCTCTCTCTCTCTCTCTCTCTCTCTCTCTCTCTCTCTCTCTCTCTCTCTCTCTCTCTCTCTCTCTCTCAAATCCTGCTTCTCCCACCTTCTGACTGGGATATAAGAGCTCAGGGACCTCCATCCCGACTTGGATCTGAGGAAGGGACCCTTGACTCTCGAAAGCCCATTCCGTGAAAAACCTGTTGGTTCCTGAGGTGCTCCTGGGCTCGAACTGAGCTGCTTCGCCCACTGTGACTCTGATTGAACCTCTGTAATGACCCAGAGTTACCATTAATGACCCAGAATTACCTTCAATGCCCACCATTCTCACCTGGCACAGATTTGGATCTTGACTGCTTCAAGGACTCCCTCTATTGGCTTACCTAGGAATTGTTTTGAGAGAAAAAGAGAAATTAGGGGGCCTCCCTACCTAAGGGACCGCCTTTCCCCCTATGTGCCTCAGAGAGCACTGAGGTCAGGGCTGCAAAATCGCCTGACTCTTCCTGGTCCGAAAGACGTCAGATGGGCCGTCACCAGAGCCAGGGCCTTTTCAGTGCTGGCTCCAAACTGGTGGAATGAGTTCCCGGAAGACATCATGGCCCTGCGGGACCTTCTACAGTTCCGCAGGGCCTGTAAAACGGAGCTCTTCCACCAGGCATTCGATTAGGAGCTGCCACTGATGGATGAGCAATAAAAAAATGAACTGTTACGGCCCTTGGATACTGGCCTTGTGACACCAGATCGCTATACAGCAAACGCCATCTACATTGACCCACACTTTATATGAATATTGTTTTCAGGTGAAATTTTATAGCATTGCATTTATGCATCCTTGTGTTTTACTGTATTTTAACTTCTTGTACGTTGCCTTGAGCCTGCTTTTGCAGGCAAGGCGGGATATAAATCGAAAATAATAAATAAATAAATACATAAATAAATAGCTAAGCAAGCCTCTTTGCATGCTGTGCAAAGTGCCTTGGAAGAGATTGTCCACTCGACACCAGAGTCTGTGTGAAAAAAGGTTTGATTCCCCACTCCTCCACTTGCACCTGGCTGGATGATCTTGGGCAAGCCATAGTTCTGATAAGAGCTGTCCTTGAAAAAGAGCAGTTTCTCTCAGAGCTCTCTCAGCCCCACCTACCTCACAGGGTGTCTGTTGTGGGGAGGGGAAGGGAAGGGATTTTGTAAGCTGCTCTGAGACTCCTTTGGGTAGTGAAGGGTGGGGTATAAATCCAATCTCTTCTTCTTCTTCTTCTACTTCTTCTTCTTCTTCTTCTTCTTCTTCTTTTCACTTTGTTTCTGTTGGATTCTCTGGACTAGGTACCACCAGGGAACCATGGAAAAATAGCAAAGTGCTCAAAGGCTGAAACGCAGCAGAGCTTGGGGGGCTCGGTGTGGCAACTGACTTCCAAAGTCACACGGAGCCAGCAGTCAGTCCAAAAACTAATAAGTAACATTTATTAAAGGGAATACATGGTTGAGAGTCCAGGTAAGAGACAGATATAGAAGAGAAGAAGAAGAGAAGAAGAGATTGGATTTGTACCCCGCCCTTCACTACCCAAAGGTGTCTCAGAGCGGCTTACAAACTCCTTTCCCTTCCCCTCCCCACAAACAGACACCCTGTGAGGTAGGTGGGGCTGAGAGAGCTCTTGACAGAAAAGGCTCTTTTTTCAAGAACAGCTCTTATCAGAACTACAGCTTGCCTGGAGATCCCCGGGATTTCATCTGATTGCCAGACTACAGAGATCGGCTCCCCTAGACAAAATGGCTGCTCTGGTGGCTGGACTCTATGGCGTTATATCCCTCCCCTAGAGAAAATGGCTGCTCTGGAGGCTGGGCTCTATGGCGATATATCCCTCCCCTAGAGAAAATGGCTGCTCTGGAGGCTGGACTCTATGGTGTTATATCCCTCCCCTAGAGAAAATGACTGCTCTGGAGGCCGGACTCTATGGTGTTATATCCCTCCCCTAGAGAAAATGACTGCTCTGGAGGCTGGGCTCTATGGTGTTATATCCCTCCCCTAGAGAAAATGGCTGCTCTGGAAGCTGGATTCTATGGTGTTTCATCCCTCCGAGGTCCCTCCTGTACCCAAGCCCTGCCGTTCCAAGGCTCCAAATCTCCAGGAGTCTCCCAAACCATAGTTGGCAACCTTAACCCTAGGCCATAATTTTGGAAGGCATGCATGTACAGGAATGCTAGTGTGAATGCCCAATCGCCATATGTGTCTGAATGTGTAAAGTGCTGTTTTCGGGGGAACTGATTAAGCAGAGATGATTCGCCGTTGCCGCCCCATCCCCATGCACGTCACCCACATAGTGGTTTAAGTAGCATTGCTGCAAATCCTCAGGAATTATGCAGCCATTCAACTTGAGAGCACGCGTGTAACTCTTCTAGCCACTCAAAGCCCACCATTGGGACTTACGGAGCTGGGCGGGGAAGGCAGCCACGTGCAGATCAAAATTCCTGCAGGGAACAGCCTTCTCATGGAGTTTGGCGTTGTACAAGGTCACTACGGTCATGGTGGCCTGGCCCTGGCCGGTCGCTTTCACGGTGAAGTCTTTGTTGATCTTGGTCTGGAAAGTAAGCAAGGTTCACAGGTATTGTACTTGTTTTCAGTGTGCCAGGGTGTCAGGTGAAATGGACAGTAAGTTGGCAGGGGATCCGTAAGAGAAAGAAGACGACACCCATCTTTCCTGATGGCACCATTGACTGTAACCTCCCCTTCCCTTCCTCAAATTTATTTTATTTTAAAAATGTGTATTCCACCCTTCTGCCTTCAAAAGGGCCACTGAACTGGGTAAGAATTTAAAACGTGTGCAATAAAAATAACTTTTTACAACCATTAAACTCAACTGCTCCCCAAATACTAACACAATTAAAAAATGGACTTAAAATACACACATAATATCAAAACAGCAATTAAAACATCAGTTAGGAAGGAATGTCACTGAAATGGAAGGGAGGGGGTATCTTTCTGCCCATCTATTGCTTCTTAAGTCTCGTCACATGATTTTGAACGTAACATATGGAACAGGGAGTTTTAGCCACCCACAACATTCGTGCAAGCCTGAAAGACTGGAACCTGGGACTCTAAAAAGAAAGGGGAGCGGTGGCACAGAGGATTTATCCTCTGGTACAGTAACATCTGAACTGAACAGAACCTCTGTCAGTTCTAGCCCGTGCTGGTGTGAGCTACCAGCCTTGTCCCCAGTTCGCTGTCCACCCAGAGGTTCAAAAGCTTTGGCAAGTAGATAAAATGGGTACCACTCCTTAAAGAGGGTGGGCACACTAAACCCCCCCGGTGGGGTGGGGGAGATGTTAGCCAGCGAAACGGAATCTCCAGCTCGTAAGCTCGTAAGCCTGGAAAGATCTCTTCGGCATTAGAAGCCTGCGATGGGTCAATCCGGCCAGACAGTGGCGGTGTGGTGCTGTGACTTGAAGCAGTCCTGGAAAAATGCTGATGTCATCAAGCCAAGCCAAGTGAATGCCATCTGGAACATGTCTGAGTCTACAGCTCAACAAAATCCCCGTCGGCTGCAAACATGTGCGATTTAAAGATTCATGTTGTCCTCCCTTACCCCTATGAATCATTATTAGTCCCTTGTTAATGTGTAACTGTAAATTGCTTAGAGCCAGCAGCTCTGCAGGACTGAGCGATTAATAAATTGAAAGATATAATAATAATAATAATAATAATAATAATAATAATAATAATAATAATAATAATAATAATAATAATAATGGGAGTGGGTGGGTTAAGGAATGTTCTAAACATAAATAAACAAATGAAGCATTGAACAAACTTTCAATCAAAGAGAAGAGAAAAAAAGGGGGGGACTTCGTCCATAATAACCAAATCAAGAACCAGAAAGGTTAGCTACAACCAAATTATAGGGCCCATCACTAAAAAAATTTATAGCCTGAATATTATCAAAACTACATAAGAACATAAGAGAAGCCAATGTGGGATCAGGCCAGTGGCCCATCCAGTCCAGCACTCTGTGTCACACAGTGGCCAGAAATACCAGGTGCCCTCAGGAGGTCCAGCAGTGGGGCCAGGAGGACACTAGAAGCCCTCCCACTCTTGCCCCCCCAAGCACCAAGAATACAGAGCATCCCTTGCCGCAGACCAAGAGTTCCTATAAGAACATAAGAGCAGCCGGTGTTGGATCAGGCCAGTGGCCCATACAGTCCAACATTCTGTAATACAGTGGCCAAAAATACCAGGTGCCATCAGGAGGTCCAGCAGTGGAGCCAGGACACTCCCACTGTTGCCCCCCCCCCAAGCACCAAGAATACAGAACACCCCTTGCCCCAGAGTTTCTATCTATGTTGTTCAGTCGCACAGTCGAGTCCGACTCTTCGCGACCCCATGGACCAGATCACGCCAGGCCCTCCTGTCTTCCGCTGTCCGCTGAAGTTTGCTCAATTTCATGTTCGTTGCATCGATGACACTGTCTAACCATCTCATCCTTTGCCGTCCCCTTCTTCTTTGACCTTCAATCTTTCCCAGCATCAGGGTCTTCTCCAGTGAGTGCTCCCTTCTCATTTGGTGGCCAAAGTATTTGAGCTTCAGCTTCAGGATCTGGCCTTCCAGGGAACAGTCAGGGTTGATTTCTTTTAGGATTGACTGATTCGATCTCCTTGCAGTCCAAGGGACTCTCAAGAGTCTTCTCCAGCACCACAGTTCAAAAGAATCTATTCTTCGGCGCTCGGCCTTCCTTATAGTCCAACTCTCACAGCCATACATTACTACAGGGAATACCATTGCTTTGACCATGCGGACTTTTGTTGGCAAGGTGATGTCTCTGCTTTTTATCATGCTGTTTAGGTTTGCCATTGCTTTCCTCCCAAGGAGCAGGCGTCTTTTAATTTCATGGCTGCAATCACCATCTGCAGTGATCTGGGATCCCAGGAACGTGAAGTCTGTCACTACTTCTACGACTTCCCCTTCTATTTGCCAAGGAGTGATGGGCCCAGATGCCATGATCTTAGTTTTTTTGATGTTGAGCTTCAAGCCCACTTTTGCGCTCTCCTCTTTCACCCTGAGCAAGAGGCTCTTTAGGTCCTCTTCACTTTCTGCCATCAGAGTGGTATCGTCTGCATATCTGAGGTTATTGATCTTTTCCCCAGCAATCTTAACTCCAGCTTGTGATTCATCCAGGCCAGCATTTCGCATGATGTACTCTGCATATAAATTAAATAAGCAAGGTGACAATATACATCCTTGTCATACTCCTTTTCCTATGCTAAACCAATCAGTTGTTCCATATCCGGTTCTAACTGTTGCTTCTTGGCCCTTATACAGGTTTCTCAGGAGACATGTGAGGTGGTCCGGTACTCCCATCTCTTTAAGAACCTGCCATAATTTATTGTGATCCACACAATCAAAGGCTTTAGCATAGTCAATGAAGCAGAAGTAGATGTTTTTCTGGTACTCTCTTGCTTTCTCCATAATCCAGCGAATGTTGGCAATTTGATCTCTAGTTCCTCTACCTCTTCGAAACCCAGCTTGTACTTCTGGCAGTTCTCTATCCACGTACTGTTGGAGCCTAGCTTGTAGGATTTTGAGCATGACCTTGCTAGCGTGTGAAATGAGTGCAATTGTGCGATAGTTTGCCCTTCTTTGGGATTGGAATGTAAACTGACCTTTTCCAATCCTGTGGCCACTGTTGTGTTTTCCAAATTTGTTGGCAAATTGAGTGCAGCACTTTAACAGCATCTTCTTTTACGACTTTGAATAACTCAGCTGGGATACCATCACCTCCATTAGCTTTGTTGTTAGTAATGCTTTCTAAGGCCCATTTAACTTCGCTTTCCAGGATGTCTGGCTCGAGGTCAGTGATTATACCATCGTGGTTGTCAAGGACATCGAGGTCCTTCTTGTATAGTTCTTCTGTGTATTCTTGCCATCTTTTCCTAATCTCTTCTGCTTCTGTTAGGTCCCTACCATTTTTGTCCTTTATCATGGCCAGCTTTGCATAGAACGTTCCCTTGATTTCTCCAATTTTCTTGAAGAGATCTCTAGTCCTTCCCAATCTATTGTTTTCCTCTATTACTTTGCATTGTTCATTCAGGAAAGCCTCCTTATCTCTCCTTGCTGTTCTCTGGAAATCTGCATTCAGTTGGGCAAATCTTTCCTTTTCTCCATTGCCTTTAGCTTTCCTTCTTTCCTCTGCTATGTGTAAAGCCTCATCAGACAGCCACTTTGCTTTTTTGCATTTCTTTTTCTTTGGGATGGCGGTGAGTGCTGCCTCCTTTACAATGTCACGGACCTCTGTCCATAGTTCTTCAGGCACTCTGTCTATCAAATCTAGTCCCTTAAACCTATTCTTCACCTCTACTGTATATTCATCGGGGATGCTATCTAGGTCAAATCTGAATGGCCTTGTGGTTTTCCCAACTTTCTTCAATTTAAGTCTGAATTTTGCAATGAGTAGCTCATGATCTGAGCCACAGTCAGCTCCAGGTCTTGTTTTTACTGACTGGATAGAGCTTCTCCATCTTTGACTGCAAATTATATAGTCAATCTGATTTCGGTGTTGCCCATCTGGTGATGTCCATGTGTAGAGACGCCTCTTAGGTTGTTGGAAAAGGGTGTTTGCTATGACCAGCGTGTTCTCTTGACAAAACTCTGTTAGCCTTTGCCCTGCTTCATTTTGTTCTCCAAGGCCAAACTTGTCTGTTATTCCGGTTACCTTTTGATTTCCTACTTTAGCATTCCAGTCCCCTATGATGATGAGGACATCATTTTTTGGTGTTAGTTCTACGAGCTGTTGTAGGTCTTCATAGAACTGGTCCACTTCAGCCTCTTCTGCAGCAGTGGTTGGGGCATAGACTTGGATTACTGTGATATTGAATGGTTTGCCTTGGATTCGGACCGAGATCATTCTGTCATTTTTGAGATTGTATCCCAATACTGCCTTTTTCACTCTCTTGTTGACTATAAAGGCCACACCATTTTTTCTACGGGATTCCTGGCCACAGTAGTAGATATAATGGTCTTCTGAGTTAAATTCGCCCATTCCTGTCCACTTTAGTTCACTGATTCCCAAGATGTCGATGTTCATTCTTGCCATCTCATTTTTGACCACGTCAAGCTTACCTTGATTCATAGATCTTACATTCCAGGTTCCTATGCAGTATTGTTCTTTGCAGCATCGGACTTTCCTTTCACCGTCAGACACATCCACAACTGAGCGTCCTTTCGGCTTTGGCCCAGCCGCTTCACTCTTTCTGGGGTTACTCGTACTTGCCCTCTGCTCTTCCTCAGTAGCATATTGGACACCTTCCGACCTGAGGGGCTCATCTTCCGGAGTCATATCTTTTAGCCTTTTGTTACTGTCCATGGGGTTTTCTTGGCAAAGATACTGGAGTGGGTTGCCATTTCCTTCTCCAGGGGATCACTCTTGGTCTGAGTTCTCTGCTGTGGCCTGTCCGTCCTGGGTGGCCCTCCACGGCATAGCCCACAGCCTCATTGAACTACGCAAGCCCCTCGCCATGACAAGGCAGTGATCCATGAGGGGGTCTATACCTTGTGGCTAA
>JAPDNY010000609.1:0-30279 GCA_029375565.1 Gekko gecko
TCCTCCTCCTCCTTCTCCTCAGACAGAAGGTCTGTTTAACAGGATGTCTTCTTCTTCTTCTTCTTCTTTTTCCTCCTCCTCCTCCTCTTCCTCAGCATTTCAGACAGAAGGTCTGTTTGCCAGGATGTCTTCTTCCCCTTCCTCCTCCTCCTCTTCCTCCTCCTCCTCCTGCTCCTCCTCCTCCTTCTCCTCAGACAGAAGGTCTGTTTAACAGGATGTCTTCTTCTTCTTCCTCTTTTTCCTCCTCCTCCTCCTCTTCCTCAGCATTTCAGACAGAAGGTCTGTTTACCAGGATGTCTTCTTCCTCTTTCTCTTCCTTCTCCTTCTCCTCCTCCTCCTTCTCCTCAGACAGAAGGTCTGTTTAACAGGATGTCTTCTTCTTCTTCCTCTTTTTCCTCCTCCTCCTCCTCTTCCTCAGCATTTCAGACAGAAGGTCTGTTTAACAGGATGTCTTCTTCCTCATCCTCCTCCTTCTCCTGCTCCTCCTGCTCCTCCTCCTCCTCCTCAGACAGAAGGTCTGTTTAACAGGATTTCTTCTTCTTCTTCCTCTTTTTCCTCCTCCTCCTCCTCCTCAGCATTTCAGACAGAAGGTCTGTTTACCAGGATGTCTTCTTCCTCTTCCTCTTCCTCCTCCTTCTCCTGCTCCTCCTCCTCCTTCTCCTCAGACAGAAGGTCTGTTTAACAGGATGTCTTCTTCTTCTTCTTCTTCTTTTTCCTCCTCCTCCTCCTCTTCCTCAGCATTTCAGACAGGTCTGTTTAACAGGATGTCTTCTTCTTCCTTCTCCTCCTTCTCCTTCTCCTCAGACAGAAGGTCTGTTTACCAGGATATCTTCTTCCTCTTCTTCCTTCTTCTCCTTCTCCTCCTTCTCCTCAGACAAAAGGTCTGTTTACCAGGATGTCTTCTTCCTCTTCCTCCTCCTCCTTCTCCTCCTCCTCCTCCTTCTCCTCAGACAGAAGGTCTGTTTAACAGGATGTCTTCTTCTTCTTCCTCTTCTTCCTCCTCCTTCTCCTCCTCAGCATTTCAGACAGAAGGTCTGTTTAACAGGATGTCTTCTTCTTCTTCCTCTTCTTCCTCCTCCTTCTCCTCCTCAGCATTTCAGACAGAAGGTCTGTTTAACAGGATGTCTTTTAATCTGCACAGCCACTCAGATGTCAGGTGGCCAATCAGAAGCCCTGTTGGGCAAAAGCCCCTCCTGGCCCTGTCCACTTTCTAAAACACTAAACAGGTGCTAGGAAAGGTATCCCTGGGTGATGCTGGGGACCCCTGGAATCGAGTATGGAAAGATGTTCCATCGTAATGCCATAGAGTCATAAGAACATAAGGAGAACCATTCTGGATCAGACTAAAGGCCCATCTAGTCCAGCATTCTGTTCATCCAGTGTCCAGTGTGGCGGGCTGCCTCCAGGAAGCCCACAAACAGGGTGACTGTAACAGCATCGTCCTGCCTGGGCCCCCAGCAGCTGATACGGAGGCACGCTGCCTTCAGCACAGGCCGGATGTGCTCCCGTTTAGGGAGGCCCATCAGAAGCCTGGCCGCGGCATTCTGCACTAGCTGGCAAAACCACCTCTCCTTCTCAGATCTCGGAAGCTAAGCAGGGTCGGTACTTGGATGGGGGACCACCAAGGAAGGCTCTGCAGAGGAAGTCAATGGCAAAACCCACCTCTGCTTCTCACTTGCCTTGAAAGCCCCTGGCTGGGGTGGCCATAAGTCTTGGATGGGAGGCCACCAAGGAAGCCTCTGCAGAGGAAGGCAATCACAAGCCCCCTCTGCTTCTCAGATCCTGGAAGCTAAGCAGGGTCAGTACAGGGATGGGAGACCACCAAGGAGGACTTTGCAGAGGAAGGCCATGACAAACCATCTCTGCTTACACACTTGCCTTGAAAGCCCTGGCTGCAACTTGATGGCCCTGTACGCACTCAAAGCAGTCCTTGAGAGAACAGCTCTGACAGAACTATGACTTGCCCAAGGTCATCCAGCAGGTGCAAGTGGAGGAATGGGGAATCAAACCCGGTTCTCCCAGATTAGAGTCTGCGCACTTAACCACTACAGCAAACTGGCTTTGACATACCAAACCTGCTTTTGACATATGCCAAATTGTCACATGTGGTTACCAGTGTTCCCTCTAAGCTGAGTTAGTGTGAGCTAGCTCACAGGGTTTTTAGCCTCTGGCTCACCCATTTTTGTCTTAGCTCATGAAGGAGGGCTCCAGAGCAATCTAATTTAGGCAGTAGCCAAATCGCTTGCTCCCAACTTTAATGCCAGTAGCTCACAAAGTAGAATTTTTGTTCACAGGACCCCACAGCTTCTCACGCGCCCATGAAGAGGAAGACACAGCCGGTGGCACCCATATCTCACCAGGAAAGGTGGTGCTGGTTGACGTTTTCAAGCTAAGTCTGATAGTTTTACCACACCTGCTAAAGCTCTCTGCTGCACCATGAAGCCAGCCAGAAAGTTCCAGATGGAAATTTACATCAGCAAAATATCAATCCACACCTGTTAATGACTAAGGAAGACTTCGAAGGAGCGCCACCGGAACAGCTTTCTTAGAAATAGATGTGCCAATAATACTTAGAGGCAATGAACACTTCCCACACAAAACACCCGTAAAGTTGCCAGAGTGACAGCTGCTGAGAATTAGAATTAAGGTTGTAAACACCCTCCGCTAGAGGAGATGTGCATTTGATATTGCATCCTTCAAGCACGGCTACCGCCTGGCTACACAAGCGCCCGCGCGCACACAGCAGCCATAGTTAATGGCACATACTTTCCACCTAAAAGCATGAGATTGGCTGCTGTTTCAAACGAGGCCTGACAGATTTATCAGCCGCGCTAAAAAGAGTGCTTTTTCATTCTCGGGCGTTTGACCCTGGACACCGTTTTTTCATTTATAGAAATAACTATGCCTTGAGCCATTGGGCTGGTACTATAAAACCCCAATAAATAACCCAAAGACGTGTGTCTGCCAGTATAACTCCCCCCAGCCAGCGATCATGGCTTGACTGCAGAAACTACTGATTTATTTCCACCTGAGCAAACCATTTATGAGTAATTGTCCAAGCTCAGTATTTTAGGAATTCATAGATCTACCACAATCATCTCATTAAAAGCCACCAATGAGGTTAGGGTTGTCAGCTCCGGGCTGGGAAATACGTGATGATTTGAGGGGTGGATCCTGGAGAGGGCGGGGTTTGGGGAAGGGAGGGGCCTCGGCAGGGTAAGATGTCATGGAGTCCACCCTCTAAAGCGGCCATTTTCGCCCAGGGGAACTGGTCTCGATTCTCTGGAGATCAATTGTAACAGCGGGGGATCTCCAGGTGTCACCTGGAAGTTGGCAACTGTCAAGTTCCCAGCTTATTCACTTTCCGCATGTACTGTAAGCAGTGCAATGCTTTATTAGAGATTTGATGCTGTGAGTTCCAGACCTTTTGTAAGGACTGAAGCAAGGTGTGGGGAAATACAAGATATAGGATGGAAGGAGGAAGAAGGAGATTGGATTATACCCCGCCCTTCCCTCGGAGTCTCAGAGCGGCTTACAAACGCCTTTTCCCTTCCTCTCCCCACAACAGACACCCTATGAGGGAGGTGGGGCTGAGAGAGCTCTGACAGAAAGTGCCCTTTCAAGGATAGCTCTGACAGAACTATGGCTTGCCCAAGATCATACAGCAGCTGCAAGAAGAAGAGTGGGGAATCAAACCTGGTTCTCCCAGATTAGAGTCCACGCACTTAACCGCGACGCCAAACCATTAAATTCCATTCACACCCACGTCATATCTACCCCCTCAGAGTTACTATGGCAACATGGACAGATATATGACGCCCTATCCTAACCTAGGCTGGCAGAAAGTTCTCCAAGGTCAATCCCATGGGGAATCAACACTGGGGGAGGGGGGTCTTCAAGACAGTTGCAGCCTCTACTCCCACACCCTCCAACAACAACCACTCCCCCCTCAGGGATTTATATGACAAGCGAGAGAAAGGAAACAGGACTCTAAGGAATCGAAAGTTAGGCCAAGCTTGACCGCAACCATAAATGAGGTGGCTCTCTGGTGGGGAGGTCTTCCTGTGGTCCACGTCAGGGGAAGGAAGACCGGCCAGCCCCTAGTGCAGGTGAGGGCAATGAAGTCAGCGGATTTAGTTGATTTAATGATGTGTGTTTTAGGGAGGAGGAGTTAATGGTTTTGATATGTGGGTTTATCAAGTGTGCTTTAAATTGCTAGCTACCTTGATGGCCCTTGTGGGGGCAGAAAGGGGGACACCAGCTTTGTAACTAAATAAATACAAACGAACATATCCCTGCGGAGGTCTCTGCTGAGGTCTTCTTCCAGTTTTGCTGCTGCGTCATTGCAGGTTTGCAGCTTACAGATGCACACCTGAACAGCATACTCAAGATAGCAATAGTGCAGACGTTTTGATGCAATAATTCAGAGCAAGAGGTGTCAGTTATCAGACACTGTTAAATAAACAAAATATGGCAAGAGTGCTAATGTTTTGAGCATGGTTTTATTTTAAGTAAAAAAACCCACAACTTTTGTGTGTGTGTCCTTTATAAAGTTTATATCTCCGCTACCCGGCGTTACATTGTATGACACACGTGGCCCAGCCCAGCAAGGTCTCATTTATGTCAGATCCATCCCTCATAACAAATGAGTTCGACACCCCTGCTCTAGATGCGGAAGGGTGCAGAGTGGTTGAATCTGCATTTGCATTTTTAAATCATTCGTGTTGCTGTGACGCCATCAAACATAGAGAAAGACAGCGTCACAGCCGCACGAAACTGATTTAAAAATGCAAATGCAGCACGAAACTGATTTAGACATGCAAATGCAGATTCGACCTGTGTGGAAAGCAATGGAGGGAAGCCAGACTGTCCTGCTATGGAGCTCCAAACTCAATCATAGGCTCTTAACACCTTTGTTTAAGGTAACCACGATTTATGGACGGACACTGATAAGGGAGAGAGACTTTCGTTCTGAACTGTAAATTTTAGAATTTATTGTTTCAGGGCTGTGTCATCTAGAGGGGATTTCAACTGGGGCCCTCATTTTGGAAGCTGTTCAGCTGGGGACTTCTTGATCTACCAAGAAGAGGGAAAGGATGGACTTTGGGGGCAGCAGGCTGTGAAGGAGGGAGAAGTTAAAGGTTTGGACTTTAAAAGATCCACGTTCTGTTGTGTTACTAAGCTCCATGGTTTTGTTACATGATGTTACATGAAGTAAAAAAAAAATGTTTTAGGTTGCGGTCACACATGCCAGTTGAAGTGGAGGGGAAGCGAAGCTATCTCCTCTGGAGGAATTTGACCCGCAGTTGTGAGATCACACAGCCCTTTGTAGGAGCAGGCGCAGACCATCACTGTGTGATCAGACGCAACTGCGGGTGAGTTGGGTTTCTTTTTGGCCATTTGTTTCCCATGAAGGAGAAGAGAAGAGAAGAGAAGAGAAGAGAAGAGAAGAGAAGAGAAGAGAAGAGAAGAGAAGAGAAGAGAAGAGAAGAGAAGAGAAGAGAAGAGAAGAGAAGAGAAGAGAAGAGAAGAGAAGAGTGGATTTATAACCCGCCCTTCAGAGTCTCAGAGCAGCTTACCAACTCCTTTCCCTTCCCCTCCCCGCAACAGACACCCTGTGAGGTAGGTGGGGCTGAGAGAATGCTCTCCAGAACTGCCCTTTCAAGGACAGCTCTTGGCAGAACTATGGCTTGCTCAAGGTCAGCCAGCAGCTGCAAGTGGAGGCGTGGGGAATCAAACCCGGTCCTCCCAGATTAGAGTCCACTACACCAAACTGGTTCTTGTGCATAAATGAGGAATCACACTTTTGCACTGAGGGCCCCCTATGGAGTATGCGATGATGTGCATACTGTGAAGGGCGGGGGGAATACTGGCACCAAGTCGGGATGTCCTGATCAAACCATCCCCACAGCGTGAGTGTGCGCCTGTGCGATCAAACAGGGGAAAGTCCATCCATGGCCCATTGGAACCTGTGTACTTCCGGACTTTCCTCGGTGTCTTTTAACTCTGCTTCTGTAGTGGAACAGCATGGATTGCCAACAACTCTGGGATGTTTCCCAGATGTTGCTGTCTGATCATTCCCTTTAGATCCATCAGGCATTCGCAGCTATGTCAGATCTAAAGGGGTGTGTGATCACAGCCTTATTCTCTCTGAACGATTGCAAGATTCATTCCAAGTTCTGCCCCACAGAACCCACAAGCTAACACAGGCTGTGTTAAAAGCCCCCCACTCCTTATCAAAGTGCCGTTTGACCAAACTATTTTTTTAAAAAAAACCAAACCAAACAACCTCCCCCAATTCTTTTTGATTTATAGTTATGCGCCAGGTGTACGGCAAAACCCATTCTGCAAAAGGAGAAATAAATGCAGTTGTTTCTTTCTGGTATAGCCTCCCTTTCATTCGAGGACATTGGCTTGACATTCCGAAGCGTTTTGCAGATAAATCATAATCTTTCCACATGGCAACTTTGAAAGCGTGAAGTAGGCCCAGTGGAGAAAAAAAAAATAAATAAGAGGGTGTTATTCATCAGGCTTCAGGCTAAGAAACGGCACGGCAACCAGATAAAGTGCTTGAGAGTCACCTTTATGGTCTGAGGTGAATTCAGATATAAGCCATTTTGCGAGAACTTGGACAGCTTAGAAAAATCCCCTCGGCGAGTACCTTATAAAATAAATCCCACCAGCCCAAACTCCCTTTTCTAAATGAAGCACCTCTGTCTTCCTTTTCAAAACTCCTTCCTTTCTCAACGGATCCCCACCTTTTCTGGAAGACCTGTGTAGTTTCGTAAGCAGGTAGGAGCTGCTGCCATTTCTTTAATACACAACACACTCCCCTCCAGTAACAGAGGTAATGGGGATAGAGGTGTGATATACTAGGCACATTTTTGTTTACTAGGCACATTTCTCTCATTTAACTATCCATTCCCAGTTTGAGGATGATATTAGAGAATATTACTCATTGTGTAAAGCTCTAATAGCAATATCCTGTCTCACATAGTTGTAGGGTTGCCAGGTCTGGGTTGGAAAATACCTGAAGACCTTGAGGGTGGATCCGGGAGAGGGCGGGGTTTGGGGAGGGAAGGGGAGGGGAGGGGCCTCAGCATGGTACAATGCCAGGGAGTCCGCCCTTCAAAGCAGCCATTTTCTCCAGGGGAGCTGATCTCTGTCAGCTGGAGCTCAGTTGTAAAAGCTGGAGATGTCCAGGCCGCACCTGGAGGCTGGCAACCCTACATAGTGGCCAACCAGTTCCTCTGGACGGCCAACAACAGGGCATAAAGACTGAGGCCTTCCCCTGATGTTGTCTCCTGGCAATTCTGGCCTCCCCCCACCCTCAAATTCCTTTGCTCGTTACAGGAAGCATCTAGGCTCTAGCCCAGGGGTGTCGAACTCATTTGTTATGAGGCCTGATCTGACATAAATGAGACCTCGTTGGGCCGGGCCACGTGTGTCATGAAATGTAATGCCGGGTAGCGGAGATATAAACTTTATAAAGGACACTAAGGGTGCGTTCAGGCAGGCAGCTAATCCCACCAGTATGCCGGCTCACATTTGATCCCGATCTTTTAAATCCGTCCTTGCACAACCAGACACCCCTCGGGGAAATCGCCTTACCGTGCGCTGCTTCCGCTGAGGAGTGTCTAGACGGCATCCACTGAAGGAGGCACTCGCGGTGGTATTTTTTTTTTTTACTTTTTGCGCATGTGCATCAGTGTGATATTGCGACCTTGTTTATCCACGCATGCGCCGAATCAAGATTTTTAAAAATGGTGCCCGTTCAGGAGGGTCTGACATCAGACCCTCCCGAACGTGTGCCATTTTTTAATCGCGCGCTGGAACGATCAGACGGGGGAAAGTCCGTGAATGGCTCATCGGGAACCGAAAACTCCAGTTTTAAAGTACTACCTTTTTAGTATGGCTCCAAAGCGCGGCAAAACGGGATGCTCGTGGAAGATGGACGTTTCCCAGATGTTGATGTCTGGACATTACATTTAAATCCATGAGGCACTTGTGCCTCTCGTGGATCTATAGAGCCGTCTGAATGCACCCAAACACAACGGGATTTTTTTTTTACTTAAAATAAAAACATGCTTAAAACATTAGCACTCTTGCAGTGTTTTGTTTATTTAACAGTGGCCCCGTCCACACGGAGCATTTCCCTGCTGAAGTCATGGGAGCCCTGCGGACTTTCTGTGCGCGATCATATGAGCACATCTGGGAGGCGTAGGGCTCCCGTGGCCAACCCGCGGCTTCCCTCCGAAAATGTGGGGTAAAAAACTAGTAGGTCCGAGGTACTAGTTTCTGGAAACCCCGGGGCAAAGGCTGGCGTCTGATCGTGGGAGCGCCGGTATCCCGCGGCTTCCGACGCCCGCCCATGTCCCCGGGGTTTCCGGATGTTGGAAGTTTCCCTGGGATGCGCACCAACACTGGACAGAGCATGCGCACACACAAGTCACCAACAGCAGCCCGCCCCCCCAACAGCGCATGTGCACTTCGCACTTGCGTGGTCTGCTGTGCTGCTGTTTTGCCGCGCTGCAGCAGCGCAGTGTGATCATGGCGCAGAGCTTGTGCATGGCAATCCGGTGGCCTGTGAGATCGGGCTACCGCGCCTTATTTAGCTCTGGGGCAAACTGCCACGCCTCCCCCACGTGTTTTCTGGCCCGTGTGACCGGGGCCAGTGTCTGATAATAACTGACACCTCTTGCTCTGAATTATTGCATCAAAATGTCTGTGCTGTTGCAATCTGGAGTATGCTGTTCAGCTGTGTGTATCTGTAAGCTGCAAACCTATGATGACGCAGCAGCAGCAGAACTGGAAGAAGAAGCAGGAGACAGCAAGTTCCACTGCGGGCCCGATAGAAGCCCTCTGGGGGCCTCATCTGGCCCCCGGGCTGCATGTTTGACACCCCTGCTCTAGACTATAATGGCTACATGTATATTTTCAAACAGAGCAAATGACAGCTGGGCTCCTCTGATGCTGGTGGTTAAAATCTCCTTTCACCTTCCTGTGGCATCAGTCCATATCAGGAGTCTTCAATGGCAGCTGTTGACCAACAAAAATGGCTCTGGAAATCCATTCAAGGGTTTTCTAGCATCTCCCCTCCTCTTGGTCCTGAGAGGCATCCAGAGATGGTGGTGGAAAGCACGCTCAGGTTTGTGGCGGCCCCTCATGGGGGTTCTCAAGTTCTGAATCTACTTCCTGTCAGCTTCACCAGATGCCCCTTGAGTTCTGGTATTTTGGGTTCCTGTTTTTGACAGTTGTAGCTGTAATGATTTCGTGGTTTGGTGTGTGTGTTTCTTTAAATGTTTAGTTTGACTACAGTATTGTAAGGAGAGTGATAGAAGGAGATAAGTGTGATGTGATTGGCTGATGACTGAGAGTGTGGGAGGAGGAGTGTCTATGAGAGGGATTCTGTGTGTGAAGTTTGAAGAGAGAGCATAGTCTGTGTGACTATGGGAGTTTTTGAGTCTATTCTGTGTGAATAAGACAAACAGTTTAGTCTGTGTGGAGATGAGTTTTGAGTCTATTCTGTGTGAATAAGACAAGGAGTTCAGCCTGTGTGGCTATATAAATGGAGAGAGAGAGAGAGAGAGAGAGAGAGAGAGAGAGAGAGAGAGAGAGAGAGAGAGAGAGAGAGAGAGAGAGAGATTAGACTGAGTGTCTACACCTGTCAGAGTGGAGTTTTGGGAGTTTGAGAGACTGTTTGTGACACCAAGCTTTGTCAGTTATATTTACAAGTTCCTGTCATCAGCAGCAGTTCAAAATAACCAGAAATCTATTTTGTTCTTTATTAAATAAATCATTTTTTTGTTTAAATTTATCCCAGAAATCAGAATAGTCCTTCCTCAGGGCCACATAGTCCTCTGAAGCGCCCAGACCCTGGGTCATTCTACCAAAAGAGAGGATTTGGAATTTTTAATTCCTGATGGCAGCAGAAATCTACCAAGTTTAGGTACACTGAGAGTGTTTTAAAGGAGAAACAGTCTCCCCAATAAGCGAGGATGACACAGTAGCCAACTGCTTCTCCTTCCCATAGGACAAGGACACAAAGAGGTGGTGTTCTCAGCCTTGGCTCCATCTCACTCAGCCGGAGCAATCAGATAAGAGCCGAGAAAGATGGCAGATAGACTGCTAGATAGGCATATGAATAGCAGCAGATTCACAGCCAATATCCTTTACGCTTTGAGGACTTCCTTGTCAAGTGGTTCCCCTTCCCGGCAGGCAGGCTCTTATGCCGATGCTTTGTACTGCAAAGGGAGTTGCTACCAAAGTATACGGAGCGTGTAACCCAAAAGGCCTCTCTGTAACAGGCAATTTTCCACCTAACGAACGAGATGATGGTGGCTTTGCATGCCCAATTTGCTCAGCAAGTATTATTGAAGGATCAGTGTATCTCATGGAAGCTTCTCTCCCGGCGGACGGCTACGCCTTGCACATGTTGAAAGGACAGCCTTTGTAATGTGGGATAGGTGACTAAACTGGTGGCCCGTTCTGTGGATGAGTAGTGTGTGCGATATGAAGATACTGCATGACAAGAACAGGTGCCTGGCCTAGGGTTGCCAGATCCAGGCTGGGAAACTCCTGGAGATTTGGGGGTGGAGCCTGGGGAGGACAGGGACCTCAGTAGGGTACAGTGCCATAGGGTGCACCCTCCAAAGCAGCAATTTTCTCCAGGGTAACTGATCTCTGTAGTCTGGAGATGAATCATAACACCAGGGGATCCCCAGGTCCCACCTGGAAGCTGGCATCCCTAATGCCTGAGAAGAAGAAGAAGAGGAGGAGGAGGAGGAGGAGGAGGAGATTGGATTTATACCCCACCTTTCACTACCCGAAGGAGTCTCAGAGTGGCTTACAATCTCCTTTCCCTTCCCCTCCCCATAATAGACACCCTGTGAGGTAGGTGGGGCTGAGAGAGCTCTCTTAAGAAGTGCCCTTGAGATAAAAGCTCTGAAAGAACTTGTGACTGACCCAAGGTCACACCAGCAGCTCCATGTGGAGAAGAGGGGAATCAAACCTGGTTCTCCCAGATCAGAGTCTACGTTCCTAACCACTACACCAAACTGGCTCTCAGATTATTTTTTTATTATTTATCTATAGGGTTGCCAGGTTCCCTGTGGGCGGGGGTTTGCTCACCCAACATGCCCCTTACCCGCCAGCCTGTGACGTCATCATGCTGGGGCATGTTGTGGGGGGATGCTCTAGCATTTGATGGAAAACTCTATGGTTTTCCCTCAAATGACAGTGCCTCCCCCCAACGTGCCCGATATAATGATGTCACTTACGGGTGATGTCATCGTGGTGCACACGAAGTCCCAGAGAGGGACCGCGACCCCCCTGCCACAAGCCAAATAAGACCTGGCAACCCTATTTATTTATTATATTCTAATTTTCTCCACTAGATAGCACTTAGTGTTGTCTGAAGTTGCCCTTTGGGGACTGCTACTGAATCTGCCCTTTGTGGAGGAAACTTTATACCATTCCCTTTATAGTAACACACACACACACACACATAATGGAAAACCATGTTGCTGACAACTCACTTTTGATGCATTGCACCTTGGGAGTTGTAGTTCTCAGCTGGCCTTACTGCAAGCATAGCAAAGGGCATTAGAACTACGCCTCCCAATTTGGGAGTTCCAAACGGCCATGGGTCATCAGCTGGGTAAGTAGTCAGCCAGTATTAACGGGTAAGCGGCTTTGGAACTGAATGGGGTTGGGGGTAGGCTTGCCAAGAACTTACCATACTTTGGCGGGGGACAGATACGTCCTGGCAGGAACATCCCCGGGGGAAGGAAAGACGCCATTGAGTCTTTCGTACCATGGTACCATCGAGTTTTCAGCCCCATTGCCAGAGCTTCACCTGGCGTCACTTCCTGGTGACAGCATGGTGTGTTACAGGGAGGACTGGTCCGGTCGGGGATCATGCGTCCCCCGCTCCCACGTGGTAAGTACTTGGGAACCCTAGTCGGGGGAAAGGGAAGAAAAAAAATATTGAATGCATCTCCAGCAGAGAAGCTCAGTGTGCATACCCACGAAAGCTTATACCTAGAATTAAACTTTGTTCATCTTAAAGACAGCAAGGCTGGAGGAGAGTGAATGCCAAGGATTGGGGTGGGGTGGGGAAGGCTGTGGCCTCTTTCTAAAGCTCGTTGTATTTATTCCCACAATGAGCATTATTCCTAGTTCCAAATAATTCCTGAGGCAGAGCATAATCAATGGTTTAAGACAGCCAGTTTGGCATAATGGTTAAGTGCACAGACTCTAATCTGGAAGAATCGGGTTTGATCCCCCACTCCTCCACTTGCAGCTGCTGGATAACCTTGGGCAAGCCAGAGTTCTCTCAGAGCTGTTCTTGAAAGAGCAGTTCTCTCCGAGCTCTCTCAGCCCCATCTACCTCACACAAAATGTCTGTTGTGGGGAGGGGAAGGGAAAGGAGTTTGTAAGCCACTCTGAGACTCTGAGTGAAGGGTGGGGTATAAATCCAATCTCCTCCTCCTCCTCCTCCTCCTCTTCTTCTTCTTCTTCATCACTGTGCTCTTCTTCCTCTTCCTCCTCGTCCTCCTCTTCTTCTTCTTCTAGGAGACAGTGTCACCTGAAGACTATTTCAGAAGGTTGACACGTTGGTCTGTAGCAGAACAGCTGGATTCCAGTCCAGTAGGACCTTCGAGAGCAACCAAACTTTAAGATAAAAGCTTTTAAGAATCAACGATCCCTTTGTCGGATACCTGATGAAGTGAGCTTTGACTCTCGAAAGACTATTCTCCCAAAGCTTATATCCCAAAAACCTTGTAGTTCTCCAAGGAGCTATTGGACTCCAATCCAGAATGTCACCTGAGTGTCTTTCCAGTTAGGTCATGTCACCAAGTGATAAGCAGTGATCACCGTGTGTTACCATGACGTTTGTGTGTGCGTGTGTGGGGGGAGGGTAGCAAAGGGGAGAAAGCCCCGACCTGGATGCCCCAGGCTTCCCCGGTCTCATCAAATTGGGAAGTATTTGGATGGGAAACCATCAAGAATGTCCAGGGTACCAGATTATCCCTAACCTTAAAGGTAAAGGTAAAGGTTCTCTTGCTCGAAAGCCAGTTGAATCCCACTCTAGGGTTGCGGTGCTCATCTCCATTTCATAGCTGAAGAGCCAGCTCTGTCCGAAGACGTTTCCGTAGTCATGTGGCCGGCATGACTAGACGCCAAGGTGCACGGAACGCTGTTACCTTCCCACCGAAGTGGTACCTATTTATCTACTTGCAATTTCTTGCTTTCGAACTGCTAGGTTGGCAGGAGCTGGAACTAGAGACGGGAGCTCACCCTGTCATGCGGCACCCGGGTCTTGAACTGCTGAACTACTGACCTTCCACAGCCTGCAGTTCAGCGTCTTAATCACTTGAGCCACCGCAGCTCCTATCCCTAACCTTAGGAAAGTTCTTATTTATTCTTTAGAGAGAGAATCTATCCCAAAATTTTGTTAATACTGATGTTTTAATGTCTGCTTCTATACTTGAAATATGTAATATATTTGGTAATATATCTGATTTTACTCATTGTACATAACAACTCGCATTAGTTGACACACTTGATGAATTTATATTTCCCCCCAACCTTTTCCCTTCTGTATCCCACCTTTTTTCCTGAGAAAATAATAATATGTTGTCGAAGGCTTTCACGGCCGGAGTTCATTAGTTGCTGTAGATTTTCCGGGTTGTGTGGCCGTGGTCTTGGCACTGTAGGACCTGACGTTTCGCCAGTAGCTGTGACTGGCATCCTCAGAGGTATAACACAGAAAGATGGAGTATTTTTTTTAAAAAAAGGAATACCAGGGTTGTAATGGAGAGGCAAGCAATGTCAAACCACCTCTGAACATCTCTGGCCTTGAGAACCCTACAGGGTCACCATAAGTTGACTGCAACCCGACGGGACTTTCCACTGCCCCCAAATCAGAGAAAACAGATCGTCTCACCGGAATTTTGTGAGAGCCCGCTACAGCTAAAACACCTCCAGTCACAGCTTTGATTCTAAAAGGATGCCAAAATAACTCCCATAGCCAAACAACGAGGCTTAGCATCTCGTCTTTCGACAGTCAAAGAGAAGGTTATATTTAAGGAAAATACCTGAAGCGGTGCAATTTAGAAGCCTGCGGAGAGCCAAAATTTCACAGTGGCTGATAGCAATCTTCCCTGTCGTCTGCCTTGGTGCGCATCACTCATTGTATATTACCTTGTTAAGCAGGCGAAAGTCGTTTCAAGCACACCGGTTCTATATTTCTGCAAACTTAAACAAGCGTGCCTTCAGCATTCAGTTTGAGAAGAAAGCACAGGAACAGAAGAAAGTATGTGAGGTCTGTGGTGGATCCACGCATGAGCCCATGGATTATGCCTTATCAAAAATAAGTAGGTTGCACAACACAGGATGCATCATCAAAGGAACTGCAGATCAATTCAGACTCCCATGTTTATAAGGCTTCAAAAAGCATCTTCCAACAAGATCTACCTGTCTCACATGAGAGGGCTCACATTCTTGGCTAACAAAGGCCCCGGTCATACGGGCCAGAAAATGCAGGGGAGAGGCGTGGCAGTTCACCCTGGAGCTAAATAAGGCATGGTAGCCCGATCACATGGGCCACCGGGTTGCCATGCTCCAGCTCTGTGCCCCAATCACACCGCGCTGCTGCAGCGCGGCAAAAAACCAGCGAAGTGCGCATGTGCCATTGGGGGGGGCGGGCCGCTGTCGGTGTCTTGTGTGTGTGCATGCGCTGTTCAGCATTGGTGTGCATCCCATGGAAACTTACAACATCCGGAAACCCCGGGGACATGGGCGGGCGTCGGAAGCCATGGGATACTGGCACTCCCGCAATCAGACGCCAGCCTTTGCCCCGGGGTTTCCAGAAACTAGTACTTCGGACCTACTAGTTTTTTACTCCGCGTTTTCCACGGGAAGCCACAGGTTGGCCACGGGAGCACTACGCCTCCCAGATGTGCTCGTATGATCGCGGACGGAAAGTCCGCAGGGCTACCGTGCCTTCAGTGGGGCAAATGCTCAGTGTGAACGGGGCCAAATTACCTTATAGGTTCCAAGACCATGCAAAAGTTGTCAGCATAATGTATATATGAAGCTGGCAAGATTGTCAGCAGTCAGAATAGATCAGTTCCATCTACTTGACAGATGTAGCTAGTCAGGTGATAAATGTTGCATCAGCCAGGCAGCCTGACTCAGCATATTCTGCTAATTAGGCAAAGTGTCTAGTGATTGGCTGGCACTGTGTATATATGTGTTTAGTGTCCAGCAGCTCTCTCTCTCCCAGAGAGACTGGTTGCAGCGCAGCACTTTGTCCTTCTGTGAAATAATTGTAAGTAAGCTCCAGCTCTGTAAATAAATCTGTACATAGCTTTCAGCTCATGGCTCTGCATTCATTCTTTACGGTGGCGCGGACCCGCTACCGACAGGGTTATGGGCCCAACCTGAGCTGTTAGCAGGCTAGTACAGTAGCAGAGTGAAGCTGAGTGAAGCTGTGGAGAATCAGTTCCTGAAGGAGCAGTGATTTCTCTGGAAGCAGTTTTCAGCACAACGTGGAGCTAGCCAGCATTTCTGCAGAGGACGAGAAACCTCTGTCCAGCTTGGTGAAGGCAGAGGCGTCGGAGGAGGCAGACCAGTCTGTGGAGCAGCTGTTGCCAAGGTCGTTTTGGCGTGGAAGGAGAAGTGAGTACGAGATGGCTCTTTCCTCAACTACACTGTTAGTGGATAAGCTAACAGACTCTAATTATGCTGTGTGGTCTATCCGGCTGAAGCATTTACTTAAAAAGGAGGGTCTGTGGACTTGTGTCAGTTCCCCTCCAGCCGCTCCTGACGAGGACGAAAAGGAGCAAGATGAGCGTGCCTTGGCTCATATCGTGCTGAGCTTATCAGACTCTCAATTACTGCATGTTTCTACTTTAGAAACGGCCAAGCTTGCGTGGGAGGCTTTGGCAAACATTCACGTTCAGAAATCAGCCTCTTCAATTATAGCACTCACCAGGAAGCTCTATCGCACTGTGCTCTGCCAGGGGCAGCGTGTCAGAAGTCATGTTGATGCTTTGACTGAGTGTTTCCAGGCTCTTGCAGCACGAGGTAAAGACTTTTCTGAGCTTGACAGAATATATGTTCTTTTGTCATCTTTGCCTGACAAATACAATGCATTAATCTCATCGTTGGAGAGTTATAAGCCTGAGGAATTAAGATGGGATTCAATCGTGGGTCGCCTGCTTGATGAGGAAGCGCATTGGAATGCAAAACCCAGTTTTGGAGCTGCAGCAGCCTCCTGTTTCCGGTCAGAGGAGTCAGCGTCTGTTGGCAGTGTTTCCAGCTCTGGAATGTGTCCGGGCAAGCCACCTTTTGCAGTTTCCAGGAAAAAGCGTTGTTTTAAGTGCGGCTCGGAAAAACACATAGCTCGTTTCTGCCCCAAGCGGGAGCAGTCTCGCCAGAAATCGTCTGTTCAACAGTCTACTGAGCAGCGTACTCCAGCCTCATTTTCAAGTTCTGTCCAGAAGAATCGCCTTACTTTGGTGACAGTTGGGAAGGGGCTAGGCTGTGTAAAATATTTGCTTGATTCAGGAGCTAGTAAAACTGTTGTGAAAGACAGGCATTTGCTGACCAGTGAAACTGCTGCAGAGGTAAGCTCTGTCTGTCTAGCTGATGGCAGAGAAGCCTCTGTAATTTGTAAAGGCAGCGTGTTTATTCCAGAATTGAATTGTGAGATAAAAAACGCACTTTGTGTTCCAAGTTTGGAAAATAATTTACTTAGTATACAATCACTCACTGAGAAAGGGTTCAAGGTAATTTTTGAAAATGACGAATGCCTTTTATGTGAGGGTGATGTCATAATGGCTCGGGGCAAGCTGCAAGATGGTGTTTATGTGCTTAGCAGTGAATGTGTGCAGGCACAGTCAGTTATCCAGAATGTTAACCCTCTGCATTCTAACTGTTCTCATCTTTTCCATAGAAGGTTTGCACATACCAGCTTCCATACTTTGGGCAAAACTTTTGATTGTTTGGGCAAAACTGATGTGTCTCCCTGTGACAACTTTCTTGATTGTTCTATTTGCAAGCAATCCAAGTCCCAGGCTCACCCGGTTGCCAAGGTGAGCAGTAGAGTCTCTGAGGAGCCTCTTGAGCTTGTTCATGGGGATGTAATTGGTCCACTGCCCCCCACAGTTTCTGGGTGTCGTTTCTGTTTGGTCTTGGTGGACGACCATTCACATTATGGTTGGGTTTTTCCCTTAAAGCACAAGTCACAAGTGTGTGCAACAATTAAATACTGGGCTGCTAATGTGGAGAAGCAATTACAATGTCCTCTTCGTGCCTTTCAATCTGACATGGGTGGGGAGTTTCTGAGTGAAAGTCTCCTTCAGTTTTTCCAGTCACATGGGATTGTGCATAGGCGGACAAATGTGGCACAGCCCAGAGAGAATGGCATAGCAGAGCGTAGAAATGGTGTATTGCAGACCATGGTCCATTCAGTACTTACTGATGCCAAGTTACCTTTTTCTTTTTGGGGAGAAGCAATTAAATATTGCCAGTATACTTTAAACCATCTCTGGACCAAATCCATTGATCAAATCCCCTACACCGTTCTGTTTGGCACAGAGCCCAGCATAGATCATTTAAGAATCTTTGGTGCAAAGGCATGGGTAAATGTTCCTTTAAGCAAGAGGCGAAAGGGACAGAAAAGGGCTCAACTTCTAACTTTTGTTGGGTATCAGAGTGGCATGAAAGCCTACCGGTTTGCCACTAAGGATAATGCTGTGGTTTTCAGTCGCTCAGCAAATTTTTGTGAACATAAAAACTGGGCTGATATTCATGATAATGACTTGCCTTCGCAGGTAATTTTTCCTGTTGCTGGTGCTGAGCAGAGTGCTCAAGGTCGAGCTGAAACTAACTCAAAGAAGCTTTCTCCTACCAGGTCTTTATCTGAAGCTGATAAGGCGGAACAGCAGCCAGAAAGCAGCCAGCAGTCGCAGCTGCGTGTGTCTAACAGGAGCAACAAAGGCGTTCCGCCCCAACGTTATGGAATTAACCATGTTTATATTCCTAACACTGTTGATGATGTTTTTGCTTTGCAAGGGGCCGAGCGGGAAGCGTGGCTTGAAGCCATGAAGGCAGAACATGCCTCTTTGCAGAATTATAAAGTGTGTTCTCCTGCACAGTTGCCAGAGGGCAAGAAAGCTTTGGGCTGTCGCTGGTTATTTAAGGTTAAATCAACCAAGGATGGATCTTTAACTTATAAAGCTAGACTTGTGGCAAAAGGCTACGCCCAGGTTGAAGGTCAAGATTATGATGCTTGTTTCTCTTCTACCGTGAAGATGGAAAGTGTAAAGACAGCATTGGCTTTAGCTTCTAAACTTAATATGAGTGTTACACATTTTGATTTTGACACAGCGTATTTAAATGCTGATCTCAAGGATGAGCTGTACATGCAGCAAATACCAGGGTTTGAATTTGCTGATCCAAACTTAGTTCTGCGTTTACATAAAGGCCTCTATGGTCTCAAACAGAGCGCTTTTCTTTGGCAGGACTGTTTGTACAGTGCACTGATGCAGCTAGGATTCAAACAGAGTGTTGCTGATCCTTGCTTGTATAGCATATCTGTAGACGATAAGCTTTGCTTGGTCTTAGTTTTTGTCGATGATCTCCTATTTCTGCATCTTACAAACAAGCAGCTTTCGTGGTTTAAAAGCACTGTGCAACAATTGTTTAAAATAAAAGATTTGGGGTCTGTGAAAAACTATTTGGGCATAACAGTGCAGAGAAATGCTCAAGGGATGTTTGAGCTGAGTCAAGCAGACAAAATACAGGCATTGCTAGATAAATTTAAAATGGGTGAATGCAACATTGTTGGAACCCCAATGTCCACTGATTTTTGTAAGCCTGTAAATAGCCCAGAGTTCGCTGACAAGCAATTGTATCAGTCATTGGTGGGATCTTTGTTATATTTGAGTTGCTGTACTCACCCTGATATATGCACTGCTGTACATTGGCTAACCCAAAAGTCTTCCTCTCCCACAGATCATGACTGGCAAGCTGCTAAGAGAGTTCTATGTTTTCTAAAAGGGTCAATAAATAAAAAACTTGTTCTGGATGTGTCCAGCACTCAGCAGCTGTTTGCATACTGTGATGCCAGTTGGGGGAGAGATCTGATGGCAGATCTACCACAGGGTATGCAATATGTGTATATGGCGCACTTGTATGTTGGAAAACAATCCGCCAAAATCATATTTCAGCCAGCTCTTGTGAGGCGGAATATTCATCGATAAATGAGTGTGTGTTACAGATGGAATGGTTTATGCATTTGTTAAAAAGTTTTGATATAAATTGTCTTTTGCCTGTTAAACTTTTTTGTGACAGCAGTTCAGCTAGGCAACTTGCTACAGGCCAACAGATACGCTTCAGAAGCAAGCATGTGGTTGTGCGTTACCAAAATGTAAGAGATGCTGTTCAGAGAAAATTTGTATCCATTGAACCGTGCACCTCTGAATCAAATGTTGCCGACATCTTTACTAAGAATTTATGTAAAGAAAAATTTGTTTATTTAAGTGGAATGCTTGGTCTGACTGTCTGAAATCTTGAGAGGCGTGTCAGCATAATGTATATATGAAGCTGGCAAGATTGTCAGCAGTCAGAATAGATCAGTTCCATCTACTTGACAGATGTAGCTAGTCAGGTGATAAATGTTGCATCAGCCAGGCAGCCTGACTCAGCATATTCTGCTAATTAGGCAAAGTGTCTAGTGATTGGCTGGCACTGTGTATATATGTGTTTAGTGTCCAGCAGCTCTCTCTCTCCAGAGAGACTGGTTGCAGCGCAGCACTTTGTCCTTCTGTGAAATAATTGTAAGTAAGCTCCAGCTCTGTAAATAAATCTGTACATAGCTTTCAGCTCACGGCTCTGCATTCATTCTTTACGGTGGCGCGGACCCGCTACCGACAAAAGTTACCCGTCTTCATGTAGCTTCTTTTAATAAGTCATGGAGTGACATGTTCTTATTGCTTTTTTAATCATAACCAAGAGTCATAATAATAGTGATGCCAAGTTTTTTATATATATGGCTCTTTGTTGGCCCGCAACCGCCTTATCTTTGAATGATATCTTCACTTCTATATTGACTTTGACATTCTTGCCAGACACTTCTCAGACCTGGGCCCAGAAATCTGTAATATCTACTGTTAAGTATGAAGCTTAACAAGGTAGTGATTTCAACAAGTGATTTCAGCTTTTATTTAACAGCAAACAAGACGATCAGACAACACACACCAAACAGTGGAGCACAGCTCCCCTTTTTAAATAATCCGGGCTGTCATAGCCACGCCCATACTTCAGTTAACAACCAATCATAACTTAGGGATAAAGACCAATGAGGTCTGTTCCCTCCATAAGATTATATACAGTTCTTATTGGCTATTTACAAAGGTTTCACAGAAACAACCAATGGGAATGTCGACTCTTGCAATCCATTTTACTGACTCAAGCTTAACATAACAAAAGACAGGACTGATTCATGAGACAGTTTCAAGAGGAAATTAGATAAACATATGGAGCAGAAGTCCATCAGTGGCTATTAGCCACAGGGTATAGATGGGAACTCTCAGTCTGGGGCAGGTGGTGCACTCTATTCTTGGTGCTGGAGGGGGCAGCAGTGGGAGGGCTTCTAGTGTCCTGGCCCCACTGCTGGACCTCCTGAGGGCACCTGGTATATTTTGGCCGCTGTGTGACAGAGTGTTGGACTAGATGGGCCATTGGCCTGATCCAACATTGGCTTCTCTTATGTTCTTATGTTTATGTTCAGAACATAACATCTACTGATATGAATTATACTATTTCTAATCTTCTTGAGGCCATATCAGTCTGTTACTGCTTTGCCCTTTGCCCCTCTCCAAGGCTGTTTGGGTCTGGGTCTCTCGATTCTCTATTCAGAACGTTAAGCTGAATGCTCAGATCCCCCTGATTCTGGTTTGCAGAGGGTCTTCCATGATCCATTTAGTCGTGAGCCCAGCAGCTGCTCTTCTGGACTTCTAGCTATATGTGTGCAATCTCAGTTTAAAGGGTCAGACAGTAGGTGATGTGAAATCTTTAACCAGTGGCTGGACAAACACTTGTCAGGGATGATCTCGGACAGGGGTGTCAAACTCATTGGTTACGAGGGCCGGGTCTGAGATAAATGAGACCTTGTTGGGCCGGGCCATGTGTGTGATAAAATGTGATGCCAGGTAGCGGAGATATAAGCTTTATAAAGGACACGAACACAAAGGGGGGGGGTTGACTTAAAAAAATGGTTAAAACATTAGCACTCTTGCAATATTTTGTTTATTTAACAGTGTCTGATATAACTGACACCTCTCGCTCTGAATTATGGCATCGAAATGTCTGTGCTGTTGCAATCTTGAGTATGCTGTTCAGGTGTGTATCTGGAAGCTGCAAACCTATGAGGACGCAGCAGCAGCAGAACTGGAAGAAGCAGCAGAAGGCAGCCAGTGCCACTGTGGGCCTGATAGAAGCCCTCCGGGGGCCACATGTTTGACACCCCTGCTCTAGGCCGATGCTGCATTGAGCAAGGCGCTGGACTAGACAGCCTGCACGGCCCCTTCCAGCTCTGTGATTCTATGATTTTATAGCTGATAGCACTGACCTTGATAGACCAAAGTGTCTGATTCAGTGAAGCACAGCTTCGTGTGAACATGCATTCATATAATCCGTGTTGCCTTCTGACACATTTCGGGGGTGTGGCATACGCAAATAAGTTATGCTAATGAGTTATGCTAATGAGTTCTTGCATCTCTTTTTCTACAAAATGACCCCTGCTCCTCGGGATGGCCCAGGTTGACTGGATCTCATCAGATCTCAGAAGCTAAGCAGGGTTGGCCCCGGCTAATACTGGGATGGGAGACCACCAAGGAAGACCATGATTGCTATGCAGAGGCAGGCAATGGCAAACCCTCTCTAAACATCTCATGCCCTGAAACCCCTACAGGGTTGCCATAAGTTGGCAGCCACTTGGTAGCACTTCCCACCACCAGTCTTGGAAGTGGCCCTAGTATGTTCAAAAATGTACACAGTTGCACAAAGAGACACATCCATGGTCAATTTCTCCCTACAGATGGTATTTTTGGACCATGGAACCATCAAGAAAAGCGGGGAAGGCGGATAAAGTTGGTGCCACAGATCACGAAATTCTGTCTATTCGTATTTTTGGAGTGGTAGAGTTTGTCCTTCTTCAAACTGGTTCCATTTTCAAGGCGCAAGACTTGCATGTCTTTCTGCACTCTTGGTCTGATGCCTCAAATAACTAGTGATCCAAGCGATACACTAACACTAACAAGCAGGGGATGCACTCTGTTCTTGGTGCTTGGGGGGGGCAACAGTGGGAGGGCTTCTAGTGTCCTGGCCCCAGTGCTGGACCTCCTGATGGCACCTGGTATTTTTTGGCCTCTGTGTGACAGAGTGTTGGACTGGATGGGCCATTGGCCTGATTCAACATTGGCTTCTCTTACGTTCTTATGATACTCTTCTGTAAACAATATCCAAAGATCACAGGATTCATTCATTTAAAACACTAATATATCCACTCAACAACACAACGTCGTTGTTGAAATCCCCTTCCCACCCACCCCAGAAGGACAGGAATGAAAGCAGTTCGTTCTAAAAAGGGAACACAGGCTTTGGATGAAAATAAAATCGTAAACTCTACATTCAGGACACTCAGGCTGACGGTAACAATGGGCAGTTTGGGTATTAGGTTAGCAGACCTAAAGGTCACTTTGTGTTCCCAATCAGGCTGGCCTTTAATAATGTCAGCTGACTCCAGTTAATAGAGTCAGAAGTATAAGGCCAAACATCGTCCGTATCAGAATCGATAGTAAGCGGCAGATTTGTAGAGGCTGAAGGTCTCAGGATTCTGCTCAGATAAACTTCAGTCCCATTTTTTAAAGGCCAGCAGAATAATAAGGTGCACAAACACATCTACCAAAATATAAAAACACAAAGCGCCTTACGTGACTCTACCTGATTTTCACAGCCAAAATCCTCCCTGCTTCGGGAGTCCATTTCTGGTTCCTAGCCTAAGTAACTCCAAAACATGTGTGATAGTCCCTTTCTTGGAACCGAGGAGACCCATGCAACCGCCTGTGATTTTGGGGAACCGTGTTTGTCTTGCACTGGAAACCTTCCCCTCAGTGACAAGATGTTCTTTGGATTTGGTGCCGTGACATAAATTCTGTGGTTGTCCAAAACAATATGGAGATCACTGAGAGAGGAGTTGTATGTGACGAACAAACAAGATTTATCTGTTTACACGGTGGTATTAAAGAACAGCACGAGTGTCCAGATAGTCAAAGGAGAAACTTGCCTGAGGCACATAAATATAGCCTAGTTATGGCTTCGGAACGTGGTTTGAATTATCTTGAACACTTGCAGATTAAAAAGAGGCATTAAGAACATGAGAAGAGCCCTGCTGGATCAGCCCAGTGGCCCATCTAGTCCAGCCTCCTGTCTCACACAGTGGCCAACCAGTTCCTCTGGAGGGTCGACAACAGGGCAGAGAGGCCAAGGCCTTCCTAAGAACATGAAAAGAGCCCTGCTGGATCAGAGCAGTGGTCCATCTAGTCCAGCATCCTGTCTCACACAGTGGTCAACTGGTTCCTCTGGATGGACGACAACAGGGCATAGAGGCCGAGGCCTTCATAAGAGCATCAGAAGAACTCTACTGGATCAGAGCAATGGTCCATCTAGTCCAGCATCCTGTCTCACACAGTGGCCAACCAGGTCATCTAGAGGGCCAGCAACAGAGCATAGAGGCTGAGGCCTTCCACAATAAGAACATAAGAAGATCCCTGCTGGATCAGACCCCTTTTACTGACTGGCCAGGGTGCAATCCTAGCTCACCTCCACATGGTACACCCTGGATAACACTAACAAGCTAGAAGTTGTGGTGGCCAGACAATCGCACGATTGTCTACACTACACATGGAAACACATTGGCTACACTATACACATGGAAACAATCAACCAATCAAACAATCCTTCTCAGGTCTACTTGACAAGGGTATAGGAGATGGCATCTAAATCTGCCAAATGAATACTGAAGGTATAAGCAAGTCTCAAAATAAAATAGATTTAGCTCTTGTTCAAGAAACTCATCTTGATAATGAAAATCAAGCATGCCACAGGGCGAAAATTGTGGAATAGGATGTTATTGGCATCACACATACCACCTTAACTTATGGCATAGTGACTTATGCCTGAAACAACATTGAAAATGTGAATGACATCCACACAATCGTAGTGAAAATTGAGGAAGTACTTGTTGTCAATGTATACAAACCTCCTGCAGTTTCATGGCCAGTACATGCACTATCGGCCTACCCTCATCCTTCTGTATACACTGGTGACTTTAACAGCCACCATGGGAACTGGAGACACACGGTTAATTATAACAGCGAGGCACTTGTCGACTGGACTGAAGAACATGGCTGGCATCTCGTCTTCGATGCTAAAGACAGAGGTACCTTCAGATCAGCAGCATGGAATAGAGATCCCAGCCTTGATTTAACATGTGTTCCATCTGACCGGAAAAGTCAACCCTTGCCTATATCCAGATGTGTTCTTGAGGCTTTCCCACACAATCAGCATTGACCTGTAATCCTCGACCTAGGAAACCAAATACCAATTATCAGGTCTTTTCCAAGACCAAGATGGAACTTTAAGAGGACAAATTGGAAAGGTTTCAGTGAAGATCTGGATAGGTGTCTTGGAGGGGTCTCTCCAACACATAATAACTACCACCGTTGGAAGTGTTACATCTACAGCCCAAAGCCACATTCCTCGAGGGTAGTGGAAAGAATATATTCCAGGCTGGGGTGATCCGTGTGAGAGGCTGTATCAAAATTTCCTCAACAGCAGAGACCCAGAAGTATCAGATGAACTACTCCAGGAACTCGACACTGCACATAGACAAAAATGGACTGAAGCAACTGTGAATTTGGATTTCATGCATTCCAGTAGGAAAGCCTGGAGCCTGTTGAAAAAACTAGGTGCAAGCTCACCTGTGCTCTGAGAAAATCTGGAGATAACATCAAACTGGGTTGCTGGCCAGGTGCCATCCCTACACAGAGCCCCGAAGGATCGAGATTTTACAATCAGGATTTTAAAAAACCTCCAGATTTTGAAATGTGCCTGTCCTGAAGACTGTGAGCTTTCAGGGGATTTCAGGGCCGATGAGACTTCAAAGGCACTGAAGGACATCGAGAGCAGAAAGGCGCCAGGCTTTGACTGCATCCCTAATGAATTCCTGGTTAACAGCGGCACGTCCACTACGAAGTGGCTTGCAAAGTTTTCTCATGGGCATCACGAGAATAGGAAGACTCCCAGGGAATTCAAGAACATAAGAGAACATAAGAGAAGCCAATGTTGAATCAGGCCAATGGCCCATCTAGTCAACACTCTGTCACACAGCGGCCAAAATATACCAGGTGCCATCCGGAGGTCCAGCAGTGGGGCCAGGGCACCAGAAGCCCTCCCACTGCTGCCCCCTCCAGCACCAAGAAGATGCATCACCTGCCCCAGACTGAGAGTTCCCATCCATACCCTGTGGCTAATAGCCACTGGTGGACTTCTGCTCCATATGTTTATCTAATTTCCTCTTGAAACTGTCCATGCTTGCAGCTGCCACGACCTCCTGTGGCAGTGAGGCGGTTGCTGTTCTGAAACCTGGGAAACCAAAACATCTGGCGGAAAGTTACAGACCAATTTCCCTTCTGAGCTCCTGTTATAAACCCCTCGAGAGGCCAACCCTGAATAGAATCACTGACAGAATTAACAAACATCCCTCTACAGCAAGCAGGATTTAGACCCCGCCAGGGCTATTTTTGGGCAGGAACACACAGGAATGGAGTTCCGGCTGGCTTCTGAGTTGGCCATACCTACAGCCTCCCCTCCCCAGGTTCCCCAGGTGCCTCGCAAGCCACGGGGTGCCTGGGGAAGCCAAGCCAATCCAGGGAGGGAAGGCAGTTTAAACTGCCTCCCCTCCTCGGGTTCACCATGAGCCCCGCAGACCACGGGGCACCTGGGGAAGTCAATCCTGGGAGGGAGCTGCACAGTCAGGGTTGTGCTAATGCGTTTCTGTTGTTGGGTGTGGCCTATTATGCTAATGAGTTCCTGCTGGGCTTTCTCTACAAAAAAAGCCCTGGACCCCGCCATAGCTGTGAAGGCCAGGTTCTCAGCTTAACAGCTTTCTTTGAGGCAGGGTATCAGTCTTAAGATATCAGCAGTTTTTGTCTCCCTGACTGCCACTTATGATAGCGTCTGGAGCGATGGCCTGCTGTACAAGTTTTTACAAGGTTTCCCCTGCAGAACATTCTTTCAGTTCCTAAATAACATGCCGAGTGATAGAACTTTCCAAGTAATTATGGGGCCGTCAATCAGCAAGCGGAAGAAACGGAATGACTGTCTACCCCAGGGTTTGGTCCTTGTTCCAGTTCTTTTCAATCTATACATCTCTGATGTTCCCAAGGCGATATCTAGGAAGTTTGCTTATGCCGACGGCATGGCGATTGCAGTAAAACACAAATCAATGGATGGGACTGAGGATATACTGGCTAGGGACCTCGAAATTTTGGCTGACTACTATTGTAAATGGCAGCTCCTCCCAAGTCCAGGAAAAACAAAATCCTCCTGTTTCCATCTCAATAACTATCTTACCAACCGTGAACTGAATGTCTATTTTAATGGCACCTGACTTACACATAACCAGGGCTTCTTTTGTAGAAAAAGCCTGGCAGGAACCCATTAGCATAATAGGCCACACCCAACAGGAGAAACTCATTAGCCTACTAGGTCACAACCCCATGTTACCAGCAGTGTGATCATCTGGCCACACCCACCTTTTGCTTTTTATTCTGTTAACCTTGTTTGTTGTCAAAACCCAGGGCTTTTTTGGTAGCGGGAACTCCTTTGCATGTTAGGCCACACACTCCTAATGTGGCCAATCCTAATGAGTTTCTGCTGTTGGGTGTGGCCTGTTATGCTAATGAGTTCCTGCTGGGCGTGGCCAACTTGGGAGCCAGCCAGAACTCCATTCCTGTGCGTTCCTGCCCCAAAATAGCCCTGCACACAACCACATACCTAAGTATCCTGGACAGGACCCTGAGCTATAAACACAGTTGTACCAACGTAGCAGTGAAAATACACATGTGAAATAACATTCTCCAGAAATTATGTGGTACAACTTGGGCTGCATCTGCTGCAACACTTAGATGCTCAGCTTTGGGGCTGGTGTCTATTACTGCAGGATATGGTGCTTCAATGTGGCTCAAAAGCCCCCATTGTTACCAGTCAGTGCCATCTCACCTAGGGGCAGCTGGTTTTCCGATAGGAAGTAATACCATATACATCCTTCGTATAAAAATCACTCCAGATAGAAATTAAATCTATCTCATAAACCTGGCCTAGGATAAGGAATGCCAGGCACAGCCTGGGGAAAAGTATCTGGAAGTTCATCATGTTGGAGAATTTGGTAAAAATAGATAGATATCGGAGACTGCAAATGGATCCTGCTGTACTCCTACTACATGCAGACGAAGAGGCTAGCCCGCAAAATAAATTTTCAGATCTAACTGCCACATTATTAGCTACAGCCAGATTGGCGATCGCAGCAATGTGGAAATCACCAAACATGCCTTCGATAGCAACGTGGCGGGAGAACTGTTGGGAACATTATGCAATGGACAGAATTGTGAACCCCTTTGAAGAAAGAAAACACAGAACCACAAACACACATTCCAAGTTTGTAAAAACTTGGTTCCCTTTCATTCAGTACATGGTGGAACAAGAGATGTTACCTTCCAACCCCGCTTATATTGAATGGCTTCGATTATAATCTCTGTTCAGGCTTCCAATAAGTGTTTACCTCTTCATCATACACAATTAACATGCTTAACACACCTACAAATTCCCTCTAGGCTAATGAGTGAGATGATGCAATATGTTGATAAAACGTCTTTTCCTGTTCTTATAGTTCTATAGATATTGTATTTGCTGTTCACAAAAAAGTTATTAATAACTGTATGATTCGTTTGTTTTATCTTTAATAAAAAAATTATTACAAAAAAAAAAGATAGATATTAAGAGCTTGCAATGGGTGTTCATTGGAGAGGAGGCATTTTCTTTCTGTGTAAACACCTTTATTTCTAAAGGGAAAGGTGCACGGGAAATCTACAGAACAACAAAGACTTAAGACTACATCCTTGCTGTTACAAGTACAACAACAGACAGACTGACCCCACAGCTGGTAATGGAGATTCTTCTTTCTTCTTGACCCCTAGAAGGAAATCTCACCTGAATACATTAACCAATGATTGTTAGTAAATAGACTCTAGTTCCCCGGGCTATCTCCCCATTGGCTTTCTGCCAGGTTCCCTTCCAGGTCACTCTAAACAATACCACACAGGGTAAACACATTAACCCTATAATGACTGAATTTAGACCTTGCAACACAAGTATTTCCAACACATCAAAGGAGACTGGCTTGATAATTGGTCTCACCCATCCTCAAGTAATGTATGTTTTACAACATTGGGGTCTCTCAGGAAAACTGCATCACACCTCATGGTACCTTCTTTTATCTCCAACATTTCGTCCCCCTCTGACAGGGGACTGGATGCCAGAGCTACACTCTCATTGGCTCAGGGGTGAGCCAAGGGAGTGGCTCTGGGCTTCCCTCCAGCATTCCGTTCCCCCTCTGACAGGTGACTGGAGGCTGGACCTGCACTCTCATTGGTTCAAAGGTGAACCAGGGAGTGGCTGTTTTTCCTTTCAGGGGCAGGACATCCTCCGGTCTGTCACAACATGATCTGGCATCCCGTGAACAAATCGAGAGAGCAGTGCTAAGCAGGGCTTACTTCCAGGAAGGTGTGCTTAGGATTGCTCTGTGAGGAGCATGAGCTACCTTGGGCCCTTCCCAGTGTTTAATGCTCTATGATGAAGCTGTTTGTAAAACAGGGGTGACCAATCTTTTTGAGCTTGCAGACCCCTTTGGGATTCTGACACAGTGTGGTGAGCGCAGCCACAAAATGGCAGCCATAAAATGGTTGCTGGAGGAGGGAGAGCTGGTGGATTGAGATATCCCACTATTATACCTGACCTCCAAGTGACAGAGATCAGTTCACCTGGAGGAAATGGCCGCTTTGGAAGTTGGATTCTATGGCATTGTGCCCCAAATCCCACCCCTTCAGGCTCCACCCCCCCCAAATCTCCAGGTATTTCCCAACCCAGAGCTGGCAACCCTAAGGCAGAGCCTGTCACAAAATGGCTGTTGAAGTTATTCACCAGTTTATTCACTACACCAGTTTGGCGTAGCAGTTAAGTGTGCGGACTCTAATCTGGGAGACCCAGGTTTGATTCCCCACCCCTCCACTTGCACCTGGCTGGAGTGACCTTGGGTCAGTCACAAGCTCTGGCACAGCTGTCCTTGAAAAAGAGCAGTTTCTGTCAAGAGCTCTCTCAGCCCCACCTACCTCACAGGGTGTCTGTTGTGGGGAGGGGAAGGGAAAAGGAGTTTGTAAGCCGCTCGGAGACTCCAAGTGAAGGGCGGGGTATAAATCCAATCTCTTCTCTTCTTCTTCTTCTTTTCTTCTTCTTCTACCTTCAGTCACACAGTGAAGATCTCTGTGCTGTGATGGTCGCCGCCGCCGAAAGCAGTGCTTTTCCAAATCTGTGCAGCCAATCAAATACCCGAGTCTCTTTAATGATAACAGACCCTCCTAAATTCTCCAGTAAGGATTACTGCGCATCTGCTCTGTTAAGGTTATGCTCCACAAGTTATTACTCATGCACTTTCATTTCACCTTCTGGTTCCTCATTGATGTCTGAGCACCCGAGTTCTCCTATTGATCTTGCTTGAAGAACAAATGCGCCTCAACTCTGCCTTTCAATTCTTTTTTTTTGGGGGGGGGGTATTTTCTGTGTGTGTGTACTTGCATGCCTGGAAGTCATGGCAACTTCTGGGGGCTTGGATGTTTTTCAGAGAGGTGGCTTGATTGCCTGCCTTTGCATCATGACCCTGGTATTCCTTGGAGGTCTCCCTTCCAATTACTTGCCAGAGTTGGCCCTGCGTAGCTTCCGAGATCTGACAAGATTGGGCTTGCCTGGGCTATCTGGGTCAGGGCTGCTTTTCCTTTCTTTACCTCCCCCCCCCCCGACAAGCTTACACAGGTCGTTCGGCCCAGTTTTCTTGCAAGTATCTATCTAGATTTCAAAAAGAGAGTCTCA